>JAJEJO010000776.1:758891-867569 GCA_020662805.1 Glaucomys volans
AATCCCAGCGACTCGGGAGGCTGAGGCAGAAGGATCATGAGTTCAAAACCAGCCTCAGCAGCTTAGCGAGGACCTAAGCAACTCAGTGAGACCCTGTCTCTAAATAAAATACAAAATAGGGCTGGGGATGTGGCTCAGTGGTCAAGTGCCCCTGGGTTCAATCCCTGGTTCCAAAAAATAAAATAAAATAAAAAATCACTTATTCTGTATTTCTGATATTGTTCTGCAACGGAAACATGCTTGCAAAGGAAGAGAAATTTGAGTTGGCTCTTTATCTTCTTTCAAAAATGGTGGGAGAGTGAGGAGTCAGGATGAGAAAGGTTGATCAATGAGTACTAAGTCATAGACAGAAGCAAAAGTTTCTGGTGTGGTATTGCTATAGCTATTAATGTACTACACATTTCAAAAAGCTAGAAGAATTGAGTTTTTCTTCACCATAAAGAAATGATAAATGTTTGAGGAGATGGATTTATTTAACCTGATCTAAACATACAACATAAATGTGAATCAAAACATCCATGGTCCTCATTGATATATACAATTGTCCTTTTTTTTTTTTTTTGGAACCAGGGATTGAACTCAGGGACACTCCACCACTTAGCCACATCCCCAGCCCTACTTTTGTATTTTATTTAGAGACAGGGTCTCACTGAGTTGCTCAGGGCCTTGCTAAGTTGCTGAGGCTGGCTTTGAACTCGAGATCCTCCTGACTCAGCCTCCCAAGTCGCTGGGATTACAGGCGTACGCCACTGTGCCCGGCAAGTGTAGACTTTTGAGAGTGAGTTTGCAGGGAAGGTGTGATACTGTAATGGCAGTGGTTCTGCTCATTTCCACCCAGTAGATTCTGTGAATTGAAAGATAGAGTGCTGGAGAAAGAAAAAGCTTTATTAGCAAGAGCTTGTTGGAAGATGATTGGATCTCACCTTCAACGACCATCTTACCCTTCCTTCTTTCTCTCTCTCTTTCTCTCTCTCTCTCTTACTCTCAGCTACATTCCCAGCAGTATTTTTTTTTTTAATTTGAGAAAAGCAAGTTGCTTAGGGCCTCCCCAAGTTGCTGCGGTTAGCCTTGAACTTTAGATCCTCTTGCCTCTTGCCTCAGCCTTCAAGTCCCTGGGATTATAGAAATGTGTCACTGTGCCTGTCTCTTATCCCTTTCTCTAAGGGAGAAGCTTTTTTATTTTTCAAGGGAAGGAATATTGGTTCCAGAAAACTGGGGGCCTCAGTGGTCCAATGTTTTGAAAAGTAGCCTCTTCTGGGGCCCATCTCACCTCATTCACGTAGCTCCACAAGAGTTTCAGCTCAGTGGATCCAAAGTTTATGGGCTGAGTAGAATGCTTGTGTCTGGTTCTTGTTGTGGTTAGTGTTTCTGGTAAACTCCTTTCCGGGTGTGACCTTCTGTAACTTGAGACTAGGGAGTGCTGAGGAAGGGAGGGTCTCATGCATTTCTACTAACTTTAGAGTATGGGTAATCTGTAAGAGATAGGCTTCAATGGGCAGGTAATTCTAAGAGATAGAGCAAACAAAAACCAAAAGAAACTTCTGAGAATTGGGTCTTGATGGGGGCTTATGTGCACTTTCAGTAGTATGATTTGAATACGATTTGTGTCTCCCCAAAGGTTCATGTTGGGAACTTGATCCCCAGGCTGGTGGTACTGGGAACTGGTGGGAACCACTATGAGGTAGGACCTTTGTGAGAGGTCCTTGGGTCATTGGAGGCATGAGGTAGTTTTCAGGGTGACCCTGGGTTCCTGTATGATGGTTGTTATAAATGGAGCAAGCCTCGCCCCTGCCTTCCTCTGCTCCTGGCTCCAGATGGAATCGCTTGCCGTGCTAGTTGCCGCCATTGGTATCTGCTCCATGAGGTGACATCTCCAAGAGCCTGTGTCTCACCATTTGTACTCTGAACCTCCAAAACCATGAGCTAAATAAACCTTCTCTTGGGCTGGGGCTGGGGCTCAGTGGTAGAGCACTGGCCCAGCCTGTTGGAGGCACTGGGTTCAATCCTCAGCACCACAAAAAATAAATGAGTAAATAAAAATAAACCTCCTCTCTATGAGTAGCCTGTGTCAGACATATCTTTAGAGTGACACAAAGTTGTCCAATACAGGTGTTTTTTTCTAATTCATGACCCTTCCAGGGGATCCTTGGATTTTTGCTGCCTGAAACCTTTGATTTCAAAGATTGCCATTCTTTCTCAATTTTCTTTTTGTTACTATAGGATTAATAGTTGTAAACATTCATGACCCTGCCCCTCTTTCCAAAACTTTTTTTTTTGCTCTTCAAAATTTCTGAGACAAAGAAGCCATAGCTTTCTGTGGAAAAGCAAAGGAATCACGACTTGGGTTCTGTCAGTCAGTCCCATATGTATTGACTTACATTTGGCGCATTCTGTATACATTCTTGCCCAAAACTTACCTTCTGGTTCCTAGCACAGTGCTGGCACCAACCTGGTCACCAATAAATGCTTCTTTTAAAAAGTTATTTTTTTCTACTTTTCAAAGAACAAAGACAATTACATTTATTGGGGGCTATTTAGAACTGCAATTAGAGAAAACACTGATTCAATCAATCTTGTAAAAGTGCACCTTAATAAGCAGCAAGATGGCATGTGCTTGTAGGCCCAGCGCTTGGGAGATGGAGGTTGGAGGATCACTTGAGCCCATGATTTGGAGACCAGCCTGGGCAACATAGCAAGACTCCCACCTTGACTCTGTGTTTACAGATACTCAAATATTTATTGTTTACTGACTACTGTTTTGTCAAGTGGCAAGCAAAACTAAACAGGACTTCTGCAATCAGGAAGGTAAGAAGAATGTAGTGATGGAGGCAGACATTGATCAAATGACAAGTGTATGTGAAAGTGTTACTTATTTCTTCTATGCAAAAATATTACTTATGTTGTGCTACAAAGAGAGCAAGCTACGGTGCTATGAGATACTACAACTGAAGTTGCTACACTACCAGATGCGTGGTCTAGGGTAACTTAGCTCAAGAACTTCTATTTCATTCTCCATAAAATGTATACTTTGGTTTAGAAGATCCCAAAGTTCTTGTTCAGCTCTAATATTCTATGTTTCTTTGTGAATCCTCTTTTTAAAAAATTTCTGAGTACTTCCCAGGGGTGTGGGGAAACCCTTTATTTAGCAAATAATGTGACTTCTTTTCATACTGCTAATTTGAATCCTATAGTCTTGGGCAGGCTTCTTCAATGTTTTTGCTGAAACTTTGGAATATTGCTTACTCATTATTTTTGAGGGAACTTGATGCGCCATGAGTAAGCAAGTTTCATTGAACACAAAAGGCAGGTGGCTTATAACCATTTAGCAAAGACGGCCCTCTCTGGGGTAAGAAAGCTGTGGTTGGTTTGGGGAGGTACCTCCCCTGGTAGCTACCAGAAATCCTATGTTATTCATAATTCTTCTGAAAGTCACTGAATGACAATGAAAATGTTCATTTGGAAGCAATGCTGCTTTCTGCCCCTGCCCCCCAATACTCTAGTGTGAATGTCTTATGTTAGCTAGAAGTCACTCGAGGATAAGCAAGAGAAAGAGGTCAGAAAAACCTGGAGCTTGAGGGATTTGGTCAGAGAATTCAGACTTGGCTAGGGGTCCAGAGGTAGAAGTGCCCTCAGAAACCTGACTGCCAGGCAGAGGAGACCACCTGAAATGAAAGATTGAGGGAAAAAACACTACACAATATTGCCAAGGGCCAGCAATAAGTACCTGACATGTTCATTACCAAGTAAGCCCACTACCTAAGACCAAGCACCACAACCACGTAGATAGAATGAATACTGGCCTCGCATGGCCTAAAGAAAGCAGCACAGTCTAAGTATTTTAAGCAAGAGAAGAAAGGGTGTGAAATTTTTTTGCAATGACTGGAGGTCTTTGCTACCAGTTTCATAACATCCGTACACCCTAGATAGGTGTCAAAGAGGAAAAGGACAGGAAAAACTGAGCACAAACTCGAATTCATGTGACTTTCCCACGTTGATGCCAGCGAAAATCCAATGCATAAGTGCAAAACAGCTCTAAAAAAATGACATGACTAAGCACAACTGGTATGAACAAGCCAGTTCTTCTTTCTGTAAAGGACTTGAAACTTGCTAATGTAATAGGAGCAGTTTTCTCATGCCCGCAGTACCATTTTCACATCCCACATTTTGCCAGCTTGGTATTTCCTTCCTTATTACTTAAAAGATTGTCAGATATTTTGAAAGGAGAAGACAATTAAAACACATGTAGACACTTAAAAATTCTGAAAGAACAAAGAGCATTTAAGATATCAGCAACAATTAAATATGCCCTTGTTTTTGGAGAGGGCAAGGAACTTTGGTTAATGTTCTGTAACATGGGGGAAATATTAAGTTTGTATTACAAGTACACTTTTTCTGCATTCATTCAAGTAAAGATTCTCTTTATTCCATATTATACATATGTTGTCTCAAATAGAATGTCCACATTCTATTTGAGATGTTTCCTTTTGGGTTGTAAGGAATTCTAAGGAGAACAAAAAGAAAGTTTTTTCACCCACAGGTGCTTTACCATTGAACTGCATCCCCAGTCCTTTTTATTTTGTTTTGAGACAGGATCTTTCTAAATTGCCCTGGTTGCCCTTGAACTTGGGATCCTCCTGTCTCAGCCTCCCAAATTTCTAGGATTATAGGCGTACAACACTGTGTCTGGCTGGTGGAACTCTTTCTATACCAGATTCTCATATGGAATGTCAACATATAAAACACATGGAATCTCTCCTGGTGGGATCCCATCTGGTCCTGCAAGGGCATCACAGAACTTCTTGCAGAACCACGGATCTATCCCAACCTATTGATATTGCACAAATGGGAAAACTGAGTTGCAGAACGGCTAACTGGTTGACCCTTAAACATAATCTGCTTAGAAAGAAAACCCAGAACTAGAATCTTGGTCTTTGATGCTCAGTCCTGTACTCATTTTAAATCAGCTTTTTTTTCTTCATTGCTTTATCCCCAATCCAGTGCAGGATCAGGCATGCAATAGGGACTGATTTGATATGTACTTATTAAAGGAATATATTATGTTGACTCAGTCTATATCAAATAGAGATCATCAAGAACATTTATAAAAATAAATAATATAATCATATAAATTATTTTTTGTATGTTTCTGATAATATTTCAGATGAGGTAATAGTTGGCTTTGAAATATGTTTTAGCACTTGGTAAGCAATATGAATCCATATTCATTTGAGAAGTGTATTTTGAATGCAACTTGTGCTGTGTTGAAATGAATTGGAAAGTTCAAGTGGCTGCTGTCCATTTTGCCTGGACACTCTTTCCCAGGCTTCCCATGACTGTCTCCTTCTCATCTTTCACCCTTCAGCCTTCAGTTGAAATGTCACCTTCTTTGAGACCTTTCCTGACCTGTCTAAAATAGCCCCTTCTCCCCTGTTGGTTACAATTTATCACTTTACCCTACAGATTTCTACCACAGCATTTAATGTGATCTATGAAGGATTGTGTTTATTTACTTGTTTACATGTTGAAAAGTTACAGGTTCTCCTCCCTTTGAAGCAAATCCCTAGGGCCAACACAGTAGTTAGCCTATTGCCAGTGCTCAATGAATATTAATTGAATGAATGAATGAATGAATGAATGAATGATTAAACATATATAATACCTGAGGGCACACAGCTGCCCATAATGATCTTAGAATTTAATAAGAGTTTGAATACCAGTTGTGCTTGAAATGATTCCTCATATTGAACTCTCCAGCCACACTTCTTTCCATAGATGGTACTTACCTCACTTTCCTCAGTAAATGAGAACAATAACATCAACTTTGACATTCATTAATGAGAGTCCTTTCTCTCCATGCGTGCCAATAGTGCACCCATGGGATAAGCTGAGTCTAACAGGAGGGCATGGGAGGAAGGGACAGCCATGACTTACCTTGAGCTAATGGATTGACATGATAGGGAGTGACAGGGTCCACCACAGGTGTATTTCCATGAGACACCCGGAAGTGTCCAAGGAATTGGTTACTGGAAGGAGAAAAGTCAATTTTGGGTGTTGCATGTTGTTTATCATTCATAATTGAAAAGTTGATGACTCGTATCAAAAACAAGAACTGGATAAGTTATTATGATACACAAACATTTTGTGGGACATGATGGAAGAAAGGACCATTTGCAGTATGTTTGAATCCTCACTATGTGATGGCATCACAGGATGCACCTGAATATTTCCCCATTACCTGGAAGTCAAGAGGATATATATGTGGGCTTTGTAGAGGGGCTGGGATTCTTCCCATTGTTTGTAGAAGATGGAGCCAAGGAATGCCGTTATTACTATCAATAAATTTTCACCTTTCCATTTCACTCTCTACCTTTGTGGCAATTGTTGAAAAGAGTGAGTAAATCTACATGTAATAATATAGATTATTTGCCAAGGTACATATTATTTATTATTAAATGTAGAAAGGTACAGAGTAGTATAAACATTAATACTATTTATATTAAACATACATATATTATTAATAATTATATTATTATTTATATTCATACTATATACAAATGCTACCATTTCTGCTAAAGTGTACATACCTCTGGGCTCAGTGGCACACACCTGTAATCCCAGCAACTTGGGAGGCTAAGGCAGGAGTACTGCAAGTTCAAGGTCAGCCTGGTGAAGTTAGTGAGACTCTGTTTCTCAAAATAAAATTAATAGCTCAGCAGTAGAGTACCCATGAGCTCAATCCCCCATACCACAAACACACACAAAAAAGATATGTGTGTGTGTGTGTGTGTGTATACATAGAATACATTTGGAAGGATACATAAGACTCTTTATAATGATAAATTCTGAGAAGGTGACTCTGAGTCAAGGTGGAAAAGAGATTGAAGTATGAAAAGTCTATACTTTCATACTGTTTGAATTTTTCTTTTTTAGTACTGGGGATTGAACTCAGGGGCACTCGACCACTGAGCCACATCCCCAGCCCTATTTTGTATTTTATTTAGAGACAGGGTCTCACTGAGTTGCTTAGGGCCTTGCTAAGTTGCTGAGGCTGGCTTTGAACTCGTGATCCTCCTGCCTCAGCCTCCCAAGTGCTGGGATTATAGGCGTGTGTGTTTGAATTTTTAAAAATATCCTTTGGGGGAATGTTTAAAAAGTATGTATTACAAAAATAAAATTTAAATTGAAAATGATTTCTAAATTAGGTCAAATTTTCCTCCTATTGATAATATGTTTACCTATCCTAAAGAAAATAAAAAGAATATAGCATTTAGAAAATAATGTGTAAATTAATTTCAGGTATTTTTGGTGGTGGAGGGGTCCTGGGAAACCAGCATGGGGCCTCACACATGCTAAGTACATGCTCTGCTACTGACTATCCCTAGTCCTACTAAGGAAATTTCTTAAGTGAGGTGGGCTAGATTTTTTCACAGCTGTACACTACTGAGGCCAGGTTTTGATGTCAAATGGTTTGGGATTTAATCTTAGCTCAGAGGGTTATAACCTTGGCAAATTGCTTAGCTTATCTAAACCTCAATTTCATTGACTTCAAAATATCAGAGAATAAAAATATTTTCTTTTGGGGGTTTTTATGAAGGTCTTTTTTGTTTGTTTTTGGTATGGAGGATTGAACTCTCGGGAGCACTTTACTATTGAGCTACATCCCCAGACATTTTTAATTTTTTTTTTTTTTTTTTGCAGTGCTGGGGATCGAACCCAGGGCCTTGTGCTTATGAGACAAGCACTCTACCAACTGAGTTATATCCCCAGCCCCTGACATTTTTATTTTTTTTGGAACCAGGGATTGAACTCAGGGACACTTGACCACTGAGCCACATCCCCAGCCCTATTTTGTATTTTATTTAGAGACAGGGTCTCACTGAGTTGCTAAGGGCCTTGCTAAGTTGCTGAGGCTGGCTTTGAACTCGCGATCCTCCTGACTCAGCCTCCCAAGTCGCTGGGATTACAGGCATGCGCCACCACGCCCGGCTCCCTGACATTTTTAATTTTAATTTTTTATTTTGAGACAGGGCCTTGCTAAATTGCTGAGGTTGGCCTTGAACTTGGGATCCTTCTGCCTCAGCCTCTAGAGTTGCTGGGATAACAGGGGTGTGCCTCCATGTTCATCATTTTTATGAAGATCTAACGAAGTAATACAGTTGAATCTGCATACAGACTACTGCAAGGTAAATGCTTGACTATGAACAATGATAACCATGATGAACATAAAGTGCGTATACAGTGAGGATTTGTGAGCTAAAGCCAACATTTTTTCTTTCTTTCTTTTTCTTTATGTCTTTCTGTCTTTCTTTCTTCTTTCTTCTTTCCGTTTCTTTCTTTCTTTCTTTCCTTCTTTCTTTCTTTCTTTTTCTTTCTTCTCTCTCTCTCTCTCTCTCTCTCTCTCTGTCTCTCAGTGGTGCTGGGAATTGAACCCAGGGTGTTGCAACTAGTAGGCAAGCAACTACCTCCTAGCTATATCCACAGCCCTGATTTCCTTTTTGAAAAATGTGGCCAGACAGTGACAAATATGGATACTAAAACATGGTTAACCAGGCCTGGTGGCATATGCCTAGTTCCTGCTACTCAAGAGGTTGAGGCAGGAGGACTGCCTGAGTCCAAGCTGCTGGGATTACAGGCATGCTCCACTGTGCCCCTTTTGTGTTTCGTGATGCTCTCACAATTCTCTGTTTCCCTGTGTTTCACTTAATAGGATGAAAGGAACCAGGGCCTGAAGAGAAAGAGTTCAAGCCAGATTCCGTGTCTTATGAGCTGGCTAGGTCACAGTGTCCCTACTTGTAAAACAAGACTGGGCCAGGTGATCTCAAGTGCTTCTGGCTCTAACAATCCTATAACAATGCCAAGCCTGCCTCAGCCCCTCTGTTCTCTACTGATTCCATATCCACTGCTGCTCCATTCTGATGAACTCAGATTAGGAGGTGACAGAGAGCTTTGCAAATCCAGAATTTCAGATAACCTCCTCCTGTGACTCTTTTATCACAAGCTAGAGAACAACATAAAATCAAGATTATTGAAAGCATTGATGTCTTCTTAGAATTTTCCCCTTATTTTGTGAAGAGAAGTTTCCATCAGAGATGGGTACACTAATTTAAGAATGGAAACCCAAATGAACAGTTTTAAATGACTAAAAGCTACCAAGAATAAGATTTGTTATGCTTCATAGCTCCTATTCAAATGATAACACTACTTTTACAAGGTGTACTCATTTAGATTGTATTTTACGACATTTTGCAGAAATGTTATACCTTATGCATAATAATGATTAAAATGCTTTATATTTTTGGAACTAGTGCTTTAAATTTCACCAAGCGTTCTTAGAGTAGATTTCAATTTTAATAACTTCCAACTAAAATATCTCTCTGATCAAGAATTTGATATGATACAATACAGTTCTTTTCTCTTGTCAGACATGATGAATCAATATGTGAGTTAAAGTTTATTTTATACAGCAAATATTGCAAGTTGGCTTAAAAAAACTGTACTCAATAGAAATGCAAAGTAGGGTGGCATGATCTGAACCATCTTACTTTTTTCCCACAAGAGCAAGTTAGGCAATATTCAAAGAACTTCCTTATTTTAACTTTAAAATTTAGAACAACTTCTCTATATCAATAATAAGATTCTTTGTTTTCCAGGCAGGGAGTTCACGCCATTATTTGATATGCAACACAGTATTTAGCATAAAGCAGGTGTTTAATCAGGATGCCAAAATCATGATATGATATCATC
The DNA here is from genome assembly GCA_020662805.1 of Glaucomys volans. NCBI lineage: Eukaryota > Metazoa > Chordata > Mammalia > Rodentia > Sciuridae > Glaucomys > Glaucomys volans. The sequence goes on from JAJEJO010000776.1 coordinate 768,636, forward strand.
ATACTCTGTAGGACCAGGTTTCTATTTGATGTAATACCAAGTTCACATGCATAATATATTTTGTGTATTTGGTTTTGAAACATGGGACAGAAACAGCAGGAGCAAGTTTCATTGTTTCTAAAACTGAAGGGAGAAAGTTAAGCCAATTTTAGATATTCTTAGTATCATTAACTTTTGAATAGATCAAAATGTTCAGATTGGACTCCTTCATTTGAGTAGATTGGGGAAATTCCATCTTAGTTATTTCCTCTATGTTCTAGAAAATATCAATATAGAGCACTAAAACATCTGATTTCTCTCTGGAGCAATAATGCTGCAGTAAGTCATTCATTCATTCATTGATTCAATAACAATTTTTTTAGTACTAAATATGTGAGGCACTGTGCTAAGCCTCATGGGAAAGAAAAAATATATTTTTAACTGGGTACATACATATACACAATGATAATCTATAATCAATTGTTGTAGATGATGAATATAAAATTCCAAGTACCAAAAATGAATATTGCAATGGACTAAAGTAAGACTCAGGACTTGGGGTACTTGATAGTCAGGGAAGGATTTACCCAGAAGAAAGAGCCTATAAAGATGGGTTGGATTCAGATAGAGGGAAATAAACGGAGGAAGACTCTTAGGAAAGAAAAGGAGTGTACAGGTCACTATAGCATCAGTCATGCAAAAGACAACAAATAGGCCACAGAGCACAGAACTTCATAATCACAGAGGGTGTTCAGTGGACTACACTAGTATCCCCTGAGGGCTTGTACTGAATGTGATTCAGCACGGTCAAGGTTTTTGGGTGCTTTATGTGTACAATAATGACAGAGTAGTTCCATGCTAGGCCAGTCCTTCATTTTTTTATTTTTCTTTTTGTGGTGCTAGGGGTTGAACCCAGGGCCTTGTGCTTGACAGGCAAGCACTCTACCAACTGAGCTATATATCCCCAGGCCCCAGTCCTTCATTTTGCAGAGGATTCTGAGACATAGAGAGGTTGGATGGCTTTCCTGATAAAAATGGCAAATTTAACTTTATTCTTTTTTTCTTTTTTTTTTTTTTTGGCACTGGGGATTGAACCCAGGGGCACTCCACCACTGAGTCACATCTCCAGTCCTATTTTGTATTTTTATTTGAGACAGGGTCTCACTGAGTTGCTTAGGGCCTCCTAGGTTGCTGAGGCTGGCTTTGAACTTGTGATCCTCCTGCCTCAGCCTCCCAAGTGCTGGGATTGCAGACATGTGCCACTGTGCCCGACAACTTTATTTTTTTTTGTAGCACTGGGGATTAAACCCAGGGCTTCATTTATCCTAGACAAATACCCTTCCTCTAAGCTATATCCCCAGCTAATTTTATTGTCTTTTGAGACCAGATTTCACTAGATTAGATCAGGCTGGCTGCAAACTTGCCATCTTCCTGCCTCAGTCTCTCAAGTAGTTGGGATTATACACATGTCCCATGGAACCTGGCTCAGACTTCATTTTAAAAGAACACAAATCTAGGGAGTTGTGGAGACAGTGAGTTCCCCATCCCCATCCAATTCTACAATTTGCCTGAATTGAAGACAGGTAGTAGGTTGGATCTGATTGTGAAGGTATTTGAATCCTCAGGTAAGAATCTCAGGCCCTGTCCTTCTTGATTCAACTAATTTTTATTGAACTTCAATGTGGTGGCATTGGGAATACAGAGAATAAGAAAGACCCACTCCTTATGAAGCTTACAGCCTTCTAAAAAGTAGCCAATGATAATAAACATCTTTGGGCAATAAGTTTTAAATATTTGCAATAGATAAATTAACATGATTTATTCAGTGAGCATCTGTGGAGTATGTAGTGCATGCCAGAACTTAGTAGATGAAAACAGTGGTGTTATGGGGTATTTGAGAGTGAGGAGAAGCAGGAAAGTGGATCAATGAAGTGGGTACTGTCCAAGAATAGGAAGTGAAGGAAGAATGAACAGGGTTTGGTCACTGTGAGGCCAGAGAGAGTCCCCAGACCTTTCAGAAGTGGTTAGTAGAGGTGGAATTCATATAACCAACCAGAGAAATAAGGAAGCTGGGAGAGTAAAACAGACTTTTGGGAGTTTCCTTGTTTGCTTTACTTTTCAGTGAGGGAAAAGATATGTTTGATTTTAAACACATGAAGCTTGAGTTTACATCCATAAAGAATGCTCTACTAAGGAATTGGAGCTTGAGCAGAAAGCATGGATGAAGAAAACAATCAGGTGTTTTGTTTCGTAAAACCACATTTTCTTTCTTCATTCTTCTTTGTCATCTTAATCTTCTTCTTTGTAATCCCTCTGTGTTCTTCAGCTTTCCATCACTGCTCACAAAATACCTGAAATACTCAAGTGAAGAGGAGGGAATATTTCTTTTGGCAAATGGTTTCAGAGGTTTCAATCCAAGGTCACTTGGCTCTGTTGCTTTTGGCACTGTGGCAAGGCAGAACATCATGGCAGGGAGCACACAACAGAGCACAGCTGCTCACCTCCTGGTGACAGGAAAGGAGAGAGGTGAGGGAGAAGGGGCCAGGATTCCCATATCCCTTTCAAAAGCATGACGCCAATAGACTAACTTCCTTCCATTCCGTTAGGCACCACCACCAGCCCAATAGCTGGTAACCAAGCCTTCGGCATGTGGGCCTTTGGGGACCATTCAAAATCCAAACCATAACCCTCCACCCTTTATTATAAAAATTTTCAGAAAATAAAGTTGAAAATTAGTACAATCATCACCTATCTACCATCCATATTTGCTTTAACACATTTCTGTATATATTATTTTTTTCTGAACTATTGGAAAGTTTAAATACCATATACTTCATCTCTTAAGTATTTGAGTGTGCATCTCTCAAGAAAGAACATTTTTCCATGTAATCACAGTGTAATTATTATACTTTAGGAAATTAGAAGTAAATTTCCTAAAATCTTGTAATACTTAGTCCATATTAAAATTTCCCCCATTATACCCATTCTTAAAAAGCTATGATCCAATCATGATTCACACTATACATTTGATTGTTGTTTGTATTCTCTTTTAACGGAACAGTCTTTATGCTTCTCTTTTTTTCCTTGATATTGACTTTGTTAAGAGACTAGGTCATATGTCTTGCAGTGTCCTATACTCTAAATTTGCCTGAGTAGGTCTCACGGTGTCTTTCAATTTGTTCCTCCATCCTCTTTATTTCCTGGAAACAGGGAGCTAAATTCGTAGCCTGGACAGATTCAAGTTAAATATTCATATCAATTTTATCTCTTGGATAATGTTCTATGCTTCATATTGTGTATCAGGTAACATATGTCAGGTTTCATGTGACTCCATGTTTAGTGGGTTATTATAAAGAATATTGTAAAGGATACAGATGAATGGGGTACATGCTAAGGTTTGAATATGATTCTCCTGTCTGGTCCCCAAACTCATTTTTTTTTTTTTTTGGTACTGGGGATTGAATCCAGGTGCACTCCACCACTGAGCCACATCCTCAGCCCTATTTTGTATTTTATTAGAGACAGGGTCTCACTGAGTTTCTTAGGGCCTCGCTAAGTTGCTGAGGCTGACTTTGAACTCGTGATCCTCTTGGCTCAGCCTCCCAAGTGCTGGGATTACAGGCATGCGCCACCATGCCCGGCCCAACTCATTTTTAATGGTCTCCAAATCATATAAGTAAGGGGGTGAATACTTAATCTGACTGTGGTGTTTACTGGTGGGGCCTTTGGAAAATGAACCCTGGTGTCTTTATAAGGAGAAGGAGAGAAACCACATAGAGACACACAAATACTCCCTGTCTTTTGCCATGAGATGCTATTTGTCACTTTGATACTACCAGCAAGAAGGCCATTATACCACTAGAAACGAGTCAAAATATACTTTTCTTTATAAAGTAACATTCACATATTTTGTTATAGCAATGAAAAATGGACTAAAATGGGAAGAAGGTATGTGAATTTCCATACCCTTAGCAGGTACACTACTCTCTAGGAGCCTCCACATGTTCAGCTATCCTGAACAACCCATTTAAATCGCTGAGAAGTCAGTAGAATTGGTTGTGCAATTCAAAGTTGTCTGTTGATTTGTTAGTTACATTTTGTCTTCAAATAAAGAAGCTCCAGAGCTGGGCGTGGTGGCACACGCCTGTAATCCCAGCACTTGGGAGGCTAAGGCAGGAGGATCACGAGTTCAAAGCCAGCCTCAGCAACTTAGGGAGGCGCTAAGCAACTCAGTGAAACCCTGTCTCTAAATAAAATACAAAATAGGGCTGGGGATGTGGCTCAGTGGTCAAGTGCCCTGGATTCAATCCCCTGTACTGAAAAAAAAAAAAAAAAAAAAAAAAAAAAGAAGCTCCAAAGCCTTTGCTTTCTCAGCTACAAGCAATATAAACTAGTATCTCTTCACAGGTCATCTATTTTTTTTTCCTATTAGGGCAACTGTAACAGCAAAAATGCCAGGAACCATTGCTTTTATAAAACTCCATTTTCAAAGTCCTGTTATATTTTGTTACATGAGTATTCACTTGTTAAAATGTATCAGCTGATTTAAGAAACAACAGCTGTCCTATATCCTAAAAAATTTGACCAACTGTATAAGTGCTTATTATAGTTAATGCATAGCTGGGTAGTTTAAATTCCTCTCAAGTTAATTGTGTAACACATATTCTAATTTTAACACCAAGATTTAGGAACTTATATGAACCAATAATGCTCACCATCCCCAATATTGACTAAACTGCCTGCTTCAGTAAGCTTAGTAGGCTTCCCACCCCCTCCCCCAGTACTGGGGATCAATCCCAGGATCTTTTTTTTTTGGAACCAGGGATTGAACTCAGGGACACTCGGCCACTGAGCCACATCCCCAGCCCTATTTTGTCTTTTTTTAGAGACAGGGTCTCACTGAGTTGCTTAGTGCCTTGCCCTTGCTGAGGCTGGCTTTGAACTCACGATCCTCCTGCCTCAGACTCCCAAGTGCTGGGATTACAGGCGTGTGCCACCACACCCGGCCAATCCCAGGATTTTGCAAATGATAGGTAAGATCTCTATCTCTGAGTTACATATCCAGTCTTTTCTTAAAATTTCATTTTGAGACAGGTTCTTACTCAGTTGCCCACGCTGACCTTGAATTTGCGATCCTCCTGCCTCAGATTCCCCAATAGCTGTAATTATAGCAGGCTCCACCATGCCCAGTTTAGTAGACTTCTTTATCTGGCATGCACATCTGCAGCATCTGTCTATCATCTAGCAGGGACTGAGTACATGTTGTTATGATAGACCTGGCAGATGGAGTGTCTGGAGCTGATTCCTGGGCATGTCTCTCTTATATATCTGCACTGTTTGCTCAGTTCATATACCAGAGTTTCCATAGAGTTTTGTGATCTAGATGAATACTCTCACTTTATAGATGAGAAAACTGAGACTGTGTAAGAGAAAATTTACAAGTTATGGTAAATAACATGGGCTGTGAGGCCGGGTGTGGTGGCGCACACCTGTAATCCAAGCCACTTGGGAGGCTGAGTCAGGAGGATCGCGAGTTCGACCAGCCTCAGCAACTTAGTGAGGCCCTAAGCAACTCAGTGAGACCCTGTCTCTAAATAAAATACAAAATAGGGCTGGGGATGTGGCTCAGTGGTGGAGTGCCCGTGGGTTCAATCCCTGGTTCCAAAAAAATAAAAAATAAAAAAGTAACATGGGCTGTGGAGTGAATAGATGAGATGAAGTCTCCAATTCAAACTCTGTCACTTTTTAAACCAGATGTCTTGATGTCTTGAGCAAGTAACTTCTAAAAGAAGGAGGAGGAGGAGGAGGAGGAGAAGGACTAGTTTATTTTTTGGAAAAGTGATCTAGTCACATGGTGTAAAATTTAAAAATACACAAGGGCATACAATAAAAAAAAAGCCCTCCCCCCCTCCGTGCTTAGAATCTGCAAAATAGAAATGTTGCTATGTATATGTGAAGGTATATTTATAAGATCAATACCTAGCTAGGCAGATGATGCATGCCTATATTCCAGTGGCTTGGGTGGCTGAGGCAGGAGGATCAGTAGATCAAAGCCAGTCTCAGCAATTTAGTGAGGCCCTAAGCATCTCACCTAGACCCTGACTCTAAATAAAATACAAAAAAAGAGCCGGGCGCGGTGGCGCACGCCTGTAATCCCAGCACTTGGAAGGCTGAGGCAGGAGGATCACGAGTTCAAAGCCAGCCTCAGCAACTTAGTGAGGCCCTAAGCAACTCAGTGAGACCCTGTCTCTAAATCAAATATAAAATAGGGCTGGGGATGTGGCTCAGTGGTGGAGTGCCCCTGGGTTCAATCCCCAGTACAAAAAACAAAAACAACAATACCTAGAAAAGGAATTTTTGTTTGGGGTTTGTACATTTAAAATGCTGTATATAGATATTGCCTAATGGCATCCAAGAGATTTCACAGTTTACGAGAGTGACGATGCCACTTTATGTATGTAGGTATGTATATATCTATGTACATATTTAGCAGTACTGGGAATTGAACCCAGAGGAGCTTTACCACTGAGCTACATCCATAACCCTTTTTAGTTTTTAGCTTGAGACAGGGTCTTGCTAAGTTTCAGAGGGTCTAAGTTACTGAGGCTGGCCTCAAATTTTGGATTCTCCTATCTCAGCTCCCCAAGTCACCCAAATGACCTCTTTATAGTGTTTGTTGAAATTCTTTAAAAATACAACACATGTACAGAAAAGCACACAAAACATAAATGTTCAATGAATTATCAAAGAAGCAAGGCAGGTCAAAAAATAGAAAACCATACCTCCCTCATGCCTTATCCTAATCATTTAGGATAAATTGCCTGTTTTGAACTTATAAAGCTGGAATCATATAGCGTATGCATTCCTTTTATTTTTTTTAATTCAATAATGTTTGTAAGATTTCTTCATGTCATTGTGTACAATTCTAGTTCTTTCATTTGCATTGCATTTCCATTATGGAAACATATTGCAACTTTCTTATCAATTCTACTATTGAAAGACAATTTTTGGTTTTTATGAATAATACTATTTAAATATTCTCATACATGTCTTGGTGAACGGATGCATGCATTGATGTTAAGTATATATGTACCTACGATATGGTACTGCTAGACCCATGTCAAGATCAGTCTAGCCTTTTTGAGGATGAAAGATCACATGGAAAAATAGGTCAAGCAACCCAACCATTGAACCTGCAGTATACAGCTGCATGAGTAACCCCAAGAAAGACCAGAAAAATAAATTACTCAGCCAATGCATGTAATTATGATGAACAAAACATTTTTGCTAGTTTAAGGTCCTGAATCTTTTTGGTACTGGGGATTGAACCCAAGGATGCTCTACTACTGAGCTACATTCCCAGCCCTTTATCATTTTTTATTTTGAGACAGGCTCTTCTTCCTAAATTGCCCAGGCTGGTCTTGAACTTGTGATCCTTCTGTCTCAGCCTCCATAATAGCTGGTATTATAAGTATGTACCACTGTATCCGAGTAAGCTCCCAGATAAACTGACAAAGAAAATGGCACCAGAGATGGGAAATGAGAACACCTTTTTTGTTCTTTGTACTGGGGATTGAAACCAGGGGCACTTAACCACTGAGCCACATCCTCAGTCCTTTGTGCATTTTTATTTGAGAGGGTCTTGATGAGTTGCTTAGGGCCTCTCTAAGTTGCTGAGCCTGGCTTTGAACTTGAGATCTTCCTGCCTTAGCTTCCCCAAATGCTGTAATCACAGGTGTGGGCCACCACACATAGCTGTAAACGTGTGTGTGTGTGTGTGTGTGTGTGTGTGTGTGTAGTTTAAAAGTACTTTTTAGAGATGTCACTTTTGGAATTAAAAATATTACATTTAAGAAATAGTTTTGTTTTATAGTACTGGTAGTTTTTAAAACTTTGGACTTAAATGGTCTCTTTTATATAATATTTTAATAATTATAAAAGTAATTCTGGGAGATATGAGGAAAGATAAATGAGCTGAATTATTATTTCAGGGTATATAATTAGTGCTTTTTGTTTAGTCATGTAAATAAAGGTTGACAGGATAAATGTTTATAAAATCAAAGCGAGGGAACAAAATTACAACCTGTGATCATCCTATTCAAGAAAAAGAAAGATTGGAAAAAAAGACAATATAATCAAATTACACTCAAGACCCTTGGGTATGTGAACATTTAGAATATGTGGCATTGGCTTTGGAAATAAATAGTGGGTGGGGCAAAAATGAGGAGACTAAACAAGTGAGACCTGGAAGAAGAGCAAACAAATGTTACGGATAACAAGGCAGTAAGGAAATGTCATTGCAGGCTAGAAAAGAGTGAAGTGTGGTAAATCATTGTGAAACACTTGGTAAAAATGTTTCTTTTTCTTTTTCTTTTTTTTTTTTTTGATACTGGGGATTGAACCCAGGGGCACTCCACCACTGAGCCACATTCCCAGCCCTATTTTGTATCTTTTATTTAGAGACAGGGTCTCACTGAATTGCTCAGGGCCTTGCTAAGTTGCTGAGGTTGGCTTTGAACTTGCGATCCTCCTGCCTCAGCCTCCCAAGTGCTGGGATTACAGACATGCGCCACTGTGCCTGGCTAAAAATGTTTCTTGTGCTAACTCGAAATATACATTACATACCTAATGAATTTGCCGAGTTGGTTGAGAGATTTCCAGGCAGAATGCTGAGAGTCATTTGGCTTCTTCGAGTTGAGTGTGGCAAGGTGTGGGAAGAGAAGAAACATAGAGGGCCAAGTACTTCATCTCAAAGATCTCCACTTGGCAAGAGTCTCAAAATAAGAAACTTCTTCAGTGTAAAGATAAAATCAATGGTATAACTGGAAGACCCTTTGTTAAGATCTCAGAAAATGTAGGGCGCCATGGCATAGGTCTGTAATCCCAGCTACTAGGGAGGCCGAGGAGGAGGCCAGTTTGAGGCCAGCCTTGGCAATTTAGTGAGACTCTTAGCAATTTGCAAGATCCTGTCTCAAAGTAAAAACTAAAAAGGGCTTGGAATGTAGCTCAATGGTAAATTGTCCCTGGATTCAATCCTGAGTACCTAAATACATAAATAAATAAACACATAAAAATTTTAAATCTCAGAAATATTTGAAGTAGTGGCTATTAGACCCTCTTATATAAAAGGGGTTCTACAAATCTTAAGGGGATTATTTCATGTCATTCTGACCTTCCCAGAGAGGTATATTTCTAAAAGAATTTTAATTGTGGCTTTTGAAGCATGGATGGAAACCTAGTAAGACTCTTCGGAAAGCTGCAATGTTTCAACAGAGATAAGGGCGAAAGAACATCCACATTTTTGAAATTTAGTAAATTATTATTGCTCCTTAAGTTCTGAAAAGGCTTCAATTGTTCACTCAATTTTTAATAGATTGACCAGTTGACCGGAGACTAATCATTAGTTTGAAGCAACACTACCATCTGGTGGCTTCTCTTCATATAGGACAACTTCCTTGAAGATGTTTGGCCTCTTCTATCAAATTAGGACTGGTAGTTCAGTTCTATTTTAGATAACAAGTTTAAATTGCAGAATATATGCTTAAGAATTAAAGTAATATTTGTACCATTGGCCTAAAAAACATATACTTTTTTTTTGGTACTGGAGATTGAACTCAGGGTTGCTCTACCATTGAACTCCATTCTCAGCACCTACCCCCTGCCCCACCCCCCCTTTTTTTTTTTCAGATTTTTGAGACAGGATCTGGCTCCTGCCTCACCCCACAAGTCTCCGGCTACAGGCATGGGCCACTGTGTTCAGCTTCTTACTTTATACTTTTATTTAAAAATTTTATTTATTTATTTTGGTATTGGGGAGTAAACCCAGAAGTGTTTTACCCTAAGTTACATCTTGTCATTTCTGTCTTTTATCAGTATCTCTAAGTTGCTGAGGCTGGCTTTGAATTTGAGATCCTCTGCCTCAGCCTGCTGAGTTTCTGGAATTACAGGTGTGTACCATTGTACCCAGGCTTAATTTTATAATCTTAACAAATATGTATTTATTGCCCACGTACAAAAACAAAACATTAAACAAAATGGACAAAAATTGCATTTCATAGATCTTAATGTAAGATAATAAAAGGTCCTAATAATCAAGCAAGTTATAATGTTTGATGAGAAGTTGTTTTAAAAAACCAGGATAAGGGGAATGTGGGGTAGGTTACAATTTTAAATAGGATGACATTTGAGCAACGACTTGAAATAGGTCAATTCTACATGGTTGTCTGAAGAACAACATTTGAAAGTCAGTCAATCTAAATAATAGTTTATAGTATGATGTTATAATTGTACTTCCTCAAAGGTTACCTTTTTAAAATAAGCTAGAACATGTAACAGTAGGTCAATATTAATGGGAGACTACATTTTGAAGAGCACACTGCCCTAAAGTTACATAAACTTCTCATAGAATAATGACTATCTTCAGTTAGAATCAGAAAACACAGGAATTAGTAGTTTTATACAAGTAGTAACTTTGTTCAAATCTTATTTGAGAAAAGTGAAGATTAGGTGGAGATGAGACATGGCCACCAAGACAGATGGCTGTTTCTTTTTTTTCTTTTTGGTACTGGGGATTGAACCAGGGCACTCCACCACTGAGCCACATCCCCAGCCCTATTTTGTATTTTATTTAGAGACAGGATCTCACTGAGTTGCTTAGGGCCTTGCTAAGTTGCTGAGGCTGGCTTTGAACTCGCAATCTCCTGCCTCAGCCTTTCAAGTGCTGGGATTACAGGCGTGCGCCACCATGCCTGGCTGATGGCTGTTTCTTTTGGTAGTTATGGTTTTCCTTTTGCTTTTTGTTTTTTTTTTTTTTCAGTTGTAGGCAGACACAATGTCTTTATTTATTTACTTATTTTTATGTGGTGCTGAGAATCGAACCCAGTGCCTTGCACGTTGGAGGCAAGCGCTCTACCACTGGGTTATAGCCCCAGCCCTAGTTGTGGTTTTGCTAATTACAAATTTATCTCAACATTTTTTTCCCTTGGGGTGCTAGGGATTGAACTAAGGGCCTCATGTATGCTTGGCAAGTGCTCTAACATTGAGCACTTCAGCCCAATCTCAAGTATTTGAAAAATAATGAATATTTATGAAGTTTTGAGAACAATTCTAAATATTGCAGGTGTGTCAGCTCATTAAATCTTTTTAAAAGGTCTCAACACCTTTTGAAGCCATTTTAATTTTGTCCTATCCCAAGTTCCTCTACATTAGATTTTTTTTCTTCCTACTGGGGATGGAACCAAGGGGTGTTCTACCACTGAGCTGAGCTGTTTTATTCTGGGACAGGATCTTGCTAAATTGCCCAGGCTGACCTCTAACCTGTGATCCTCCTGCTTCGACCTCCAGAGTACCTGGGAGTATAGGCATGTGCCACTGTGCCCCGCTTATATTAGAAATTTGATAAGAGTAGGGATTACTTCCACATACTTCATAGGCTTAGCATAAGGCCTTGAAATAGTGTTTAGAAGAAAATTATTTTAGTTGTCTTAAGCTTAGAAATATTTAAAGGTAACACCCTATCTTAATATTTTGGAATTTTTCTTTATATCAGAAATTCCCATGAAGTGTGTGTGTGTGTGTGTATGTGTTTAATACATTCAGGGAATTTTAACAGATCTTTACTGACAGAGGATTAAATGGGTAAGTTTTGAGAAATAGGTTTTGATCAAATTTCTTACTGGATTTTTTTTTTTGGAGGGGGTACCAGGGATTGAACTCAGGGGAACTTGACCACTGAGCCACATCCCCAGTCCTTTTTTTTTTTTTTTTTTTGGTACTGGGGATTGAACCCAGGGGCACATCCCCAGCACTATTTTGTATTTTACTTAGAGACAGGGTCTCACTGAGTTGTTTAGGGTCTCACTAAGTTGCTAATGCTGGCTTTGAACTTGCAATCCTCCTGCCTCAGCCTCCCAAGTGCTGGGATTACAGGCGTGTGCCACCACACCCTGCCCAGTCCTTTTTTTGTATTTTTAGAGATAGGGTGTCACTAAGTTGCTTAGTGCCTCCATTTTGCTGAGGCTGGTTTTGAACTCTCAATCCTCCTGCCTCAGCCTCCAGAGCCACTGGGATTACAGGAGTGTACTACTGTGTCCAGCTTGGTTAGTTTTTATCAAACTATTGTTTTCATCATGACTTGTTATTAGATGCTTAGTATAGATTATGAAGGGCTGAAATGCCATCTGTCAATATTAATGCTTTTTAATTTGTATATAGTACTTCAGGATACAAAACATCCTCACATATATCTCATTTGGTTCTAAATATGTAGTCTGCATACAAAGTTATATTACAGCACTTTTTTTTCCCTTTTAAGGGGAATATTTATTTCCAAATATTATGTGCAATTGTACCCAAACATTAATCTGTTAGGGACATAAATGTGAAGTAGCAATGGTTAAGATATGCCAAGTGGCAACAATCAATCTTGATGAAGAAGAGTCAGATGCAGAATAGGGAGAAAGGTCAGTGAATTGATAAGGCCGACACTCGGAACACTATGTTTAGAAAGGATAGCCTCAAAAAGATTCAGGTGTTTAGGTAGAGTCACTCTTCCCTTCTCAAATAATAAATCATAAAAAGAAACAAGACCAAACGTTTCCTTGCATGGAAAATTTCTGCAAATAAATGGTCTTGAAGGATCAGAACAATAGGCAAACATACATACAACTGGACAAGTACTGGGTACAGTGGTGCATGCCTGTAATCCCAATAACTAGGGAGGCTGAGACAGAAGGACTGCAAGTTCAAGGCCAGACTCAGCAACTTAGTAAGACCCTGTCTCAAGATAAAAAATAAAAGTGCTGAGGATGTAGCTCAGTTGTAAAGCACCCCTGGAATCAATCCCCAGTACCAAAAACAAAACACCAAAAAAAATATACCAGAGTAGGCAGTAGGAATATAAATTATTATAGACATTATGGGAAATTAGTGTGGAGTTTCCTCAAGAAATTAAAAATAGAATTACTATATGATCCTATTTTTGGGTGTATATCCAAAGAAAACAAAATCAGTATGTCAAAGAGATATGTGCATTCCCATGCTCATTGCAGTTTTATTCACAACAGTCATGAAATTAACATATGTGTGAATTAACACATTACAAAAGGGACTGTGGCTCTGCTTCCTCTGCCATACCTTTCCATCATGACATTCTGCCTCACCTCAGGCCGAGAGGTATGGAGTCTGCTGATCATGGACTGAACCTCTGAATGTGTGAGCCAAAAACAAACTTTTCCTCCTCTATATTATTCTTTTCAGGTTTTTGGATCACAATGATTAAAAAAAAAACAAACAGAAATTGGTACTGAGATCTGGGATTGTTGCTGTGACTTACCTGACCATGTAGTTCAAAAGCTTTTTTGAGCTTTTTGGAGTTTACGGGAGGAATTTTCAAAAGCTTAGGGCTGCAAGTTGGAAAAGCTTAGAATGTTTTAAGTTGGTGACTTTGGTCAGAACTCAAAAGTCCAGGACGCTGTTACAACCATGGAGAGTAAAGACTGGGCTCATGAAGTTTCTGAGGAGGACTCTATTGGAAATTGAATTAGAGGCCACTTGTGTTACCTTCTGGCAAAGACTTTGTCAATATTTTGCTTGTGTCCTGAGACTTTTTGTAAGGTTGAATTTAAAGGTGATGTACAAATTAATGTGGTGGAGATTTCAAGACAGCACAGCATTTCAACTGTGGCACAGACATTGAAGCACTTCTAACCAAGTTTACTGGGATAATCAGGAGCAGAAAGCAAAGCAGAAAGAGCTGAAAAACTTGCAGTTTGGTCATAAATGTGTGAGTAAAATTGGTGCTAAGGAAATTGTGATTGTTAAAGAAATTACAGTCCCTAAAGAGATGCTAAGTTCTTTACACAGAGAAAATAGGAAATATGGCTTGAAGGCATCCCAGGAATTGGCAAGACCATATTCATCTCAGACTCAAGGATATCAAAGAATAAATTCCTTTGAGAAGAGACCATGGAAGCACGTTGGTTGCACAGGTGGGCCTAGAAGTTGTTTCACTGTGCTCAGCTGCATAGGCACTGAGGCAGCTGCAGCCATGGTCTCAGGATGAATGGTTACGGCTCAAGATGGTGGCAGGCACTGGAGTCAACAATGTGGTACTGGTTCTGCAGAAATGCAGGATGCTGGAGTTTGGGGGTGATGGAGGCTTCCACAAAGATTTCAAAGGAAGGCAAAGTGATTTCAAAGTATAGCAGTGTGAGAGTCCCTGTGGGCAGCCCCTGAGAAGGTGATGCATGAAGATGTGAGAAAGAAGCCAAAATAAACTTTTCCTCCTCTGGAAAAAAAAAAAAAAAAGTGATATATTTATACACACACATACACAATGAAATACTATTCAGCCTTAAAAAGGAAACTGTCATTTATGTCAGCCTAGACAAACCTGGAAGACATTATGCTAAGTGAAATACGCCAGACACAGAAACACAAATACTTCATATTTGGAATCTAAGAAAGTGGAATTTACAGGAGCAGAATATAGAATGATGTTTGCCAGGGGATGGGGATGGGGAAAATAGGGATAGAGGTTTTAGCCATAGGATACAAAGTTTCATTTAAACAAGAGGAATAAATTCTAGAGATATACCTTACAGCGAGGTGACTACATTTAGTGACAATATACTGCATACTTAAAAACTGCTAAGAGAGCAGATCTTCTAACATTTCTCATTATACAAATAATTGTGAGGTGATGGATATGTTAGTTTGTGGTCATGACGTCATAAGGCATACATATATCAAAACATCACACTGCCCACCACAAACATAAGATTTTGGTCAATTATACCTCAATATGGCTTGAAAAAAATTCTTAAAACAGGTAATTCATAAACTCTTGAATGGATGACAATTTCTATTATAAAGGCATAACCTGCAAAGTTTGTATTAGAAAATAAATCTGAGAAAATGTTAGGTATTAGTTCTGGAGGGAACTGAGGGTTTGGGGTTAAGGGATCCGTTTACTCTTCTGTGTACCTTCAGAAATTTTTAAGACAAACGCTTGACCTTTACAAATAGAGTCTAGGGGACTCTTCGCCGTCCTCCAGGTGTTTCCTCCCTCCTTTCAACAAGTTCACTGTCAAAACCTACATTACTTCCAAGTGACACCCCTCAAGAGAGCAAGTCCCCGATCTTTCTAATCCGGCCTCGCCCGTCTACATCGCTAATTACGGAGGTGGTCAGGGGTCCAGAGTCCGAACGGAGAGAGAGGGCAGGGGCTCTAACGCTGGTGCCGTAGGCCCAAAAGTCCCCAGGTCGCGATCTCAGGTGTAAGGCTGCCGGGCACTGGCGGCGCGGGGAGATGGGGACGTCTTCCCATCATTATTACGTAGTCCTGTTTCCTCCTGGGGAAGGCGCCGGGGGAGAGAGGGGCCCCGGCGCAGGTGCCCCAGGACCCGCACGTCCTGCGATGCCGCAGCCTGCGCCAGAGTTCCGCGCGGCCGCTTCCAGGAGGCCCAACTCGCATTCCGAGTTGGCTGATTCGTCAATTTTTCGTGTCAGAACTTAGCATGAAAGTTCGTATTCCCGTATTTCGGAAGCCATTTCTATCCAGGAAATCAGAATCCGGAGCGACTTCAGGTTCTTGCATTCTTTAAGATTCTGTCGTCCACAGCACTCACACTCGGCGAGCCCGGGCCCTGCGTCGAAAGCGCCGACGCGGACGCTCAGGCCGCCGTGCCCAGCGCGCAGTCGCGGCGGCCCCGGCCCCCACCCCCGCCCCCGCCCCCGCCGGGAATCCGACGTGGAAGTTGCTGGCTGACCGGGCTTGAGAGGAGACCGCCTTGGAGCCGCGGCCGGAGGGCAAAGCTAGCGGAGGTGGCGGCGCCGAGGCTGGAATAGCAGTCGTTGCCGAGTTGAGGCCTGCCTCCGAGGACCGGCGAGGGCCGACTGGCGGGTCATCATGGGTGAGCAGTCCGAGGTCTGGGCGCGCTCGAGGGGCTGCGGCTGAGGGCTGCGGGCGGGAGAGGAAAGGCGCCGCGGTGGGAAGCCCCGAGTGGCCGGCTTCCCCGGGACGGGTCGCGCGGGACTTGACCCAGCTCGGCTCTTCACCTGCGGGGTGGACCCGCCCCGCGCCTTCTCCGCCGCCCTGTTTCCCTGGGTACCGTCGGGGGCGGGGGCGGCCGGGCTGCGAGTCCTTTTTCCCCGACACCGAGTTGCCCCGCACCCCCTCATGCCCACCTCGACTCGCTGGGCACAGTTGGGTTTGCGACGTGTCAGTTGCAGGTTCACCGACACGTTGAAACCCGAGCTCCGGCCCCGCAGTGGAGGCTGAGTTCTCTCCGCTAGGGAGTCGGGACTGCGTCACTTGGAGAAGTCGGACGGGAGGTGTTGCTTTAGAGCCTCCCCGGCCTCTGTGTGGTTGTGTGCTACAGCTTTTCGTGCAAAATTGAGTCAGATGAATTGAAAGTGGGAAGGGTATTCCTAGCCCGGAGAATGAAATCTTCATTTCAGTTCTTGGGACGGTTGGTTCTGCCCGCTGGAGCCCAAGTGAAGGCGAACGTGCTTTAACTTGTTTACCAAACCTTCCAACATGAAGATGCATGTTCTTTGGTTTGAATCCCTCGGCGGTTTTCCGGGAGCATACTTCCTGCTCCAGAACCCACGGCCCCTGACCTGTCTCCTATAACCTTTCGGATCTGTTCTTCCGCATCTTTCTACCTGTAAATGGTAGTAAGGACTTTGTCAAGTCACACCCAGGCTCTGACTTTCCCAGGGTTCTGCAGCCCGTGGTATGTTCATTTTTCCAGACTTGGCAGTTCTTAACTTTCCCATCTCTTTTCCATATAACCAAAGTATAGCATCACTTTTGTTGTCAATTTATTATTCTTAATTTAGCCTTACTTTTTTTTTTTTTTTTTAAATCTTCTCCAGTTGCTCTCAAAAAGAGTTCTTGTGATTTCTGGCTTGTGTATCTTGAGCCTGTTGTATTGTTAAGTGGAGGAGTCTCAGTGATTAAAGATAGTTATGGTGGTTGTGCTGCTGTACAAGAATTGCTTTTCTTGTGGGAGGAACCTCATCGTCCCACTGTGCTCCTGACTGGCGCTTTGGTTTTTAGGGGTAGTGAGGAAACCATGCCAAGGCATCCTTATTTGGAACCACAAGAGGGCAGTGACTAAATTTCTGTTTAGTATGTCGTCTGCCTGCCTGACACAATATTTAGGGGTACTAATACATCACCAATTACTTGTGTGATGTTGAGTAATACATTTCATTAGAAGCAGAAATAACTACCAGGAAAATATATTATTATTTAATTTGGTATGTAGCTTTCAAAGGACAAGATTAAATGTATTGTGCATCTGGTTTACACAATATTGAATATGTTTTTGCTTTTATTATCTTTTAGGTGGCTTTTTCTCAAGTATTTTTTCCAGTCTCTTTGGAACCCGGGAAATGAGGATTTTAATTCTGGGATTAGATGGTGCAGGAAAAACCACAATTTTGTACAGATTACAGGTTGGAGAAGTTGTTACTACTATTCCTAGTAAGTGTTGGCATGATGAGCTAATGGTAGGAGCTTTCTGGTTTATATCTAACATAACTTTCTGAATAAATAATTTATATAATAAATTGATACGATTTGTAAACTTCTAGTATGAGTATAATATTACCAACACTTTTTTCTTTCTTTCTTTCTTCTTCTTTTTTTTTTTTTTTGGTACTGAGGGTTGAACCCAGAGGTGCTTTCCCACTGAACTACATCCCCAGCCCTATTTTTATTTTTTTATTTTGAGACAGGGTCTTGCTGAGTTACTTAGGGCCTGCTGGGTTGTTGAGGTCAGCCTTGAACATGTGATCCTCTGACCTTAGCATCTGGAATCACTGGGATGATAGGCATACTGTACTATACCTGGCCTGATAACACTTTTTCACAAATTGAGAAGCAGTTTGATGTAATTTAAGGTTCTCTGTAAGGGTGCACAGCCAATTTGCTATTTAGAGCTAAAATTGACTTAAGTCACTAAATCATATTGAGAGCCAGTATCTTTATTGATACAACAAAGATACTATCTACTGGCCTTGAGGGGGAAATAAATGAAGTGTACAAAAGTACTTTGTAGGGATTGAGGATGTAGCTCAGTGGTAGTAGAGCATTGGTCCTGAGTTCCATCCCAGCACCAAAGGGTGGGAGAAAAAACCAAAGTGCTTTGTAAATGTGTGTTAAGAATTATATGGACGGTCAGTGATATAATTATATGCATAGTGCCTTTTTTCTGTATTTGCTAGTATTTCAATTATAGTTAGTGTCTCTTAATTCTATTGATTCCTTTTTGTTGTTGTTGTGGTACTTGGGTTCAGTGACTTGGGCATGCTACTCAAGTATTATACCTACATCCCCAGCCTTTGTTTATATTATTTTGAGGCGGTGCCTTACTAAGTTGCCCAGGCAAGTGTTGAACTTGCGATCCTCCTGCTTTAGCCTCCTGCATAGCTAGGATTTCAGATGGCAGGATTCTACTGATTACTTTTAAAGATTTGAGTTGTAGAGGCTGAGTGTCAAAGAAAACTGGTACCTAAAAATAACAAAAGAAACACCTCAAATTTAAATCAATTGTTGCTTACTTAGAAAAATATCCACAAACAATCCTGTTTAACTATATAAGAATACTGTTATTTATACTTTTTCATTTATTGATCTGAATTTACTTAAGATTAATTTAAACTAAATTGAAGAGTTCAGATTTGCTCAAGATTATTTAAATTATGCCTCTGTAGTTACTTACTGTTACTGAAGTTCCAAATTTTAAAAGAAAAGCCTACTTTTTATGAAAGAAGAACTCCTTGAACTCTGTAGCATGTGTTATTTCTTTTTGCTACTTTCAGTACATTTCAGTT
The DNA here is from genome assembly GCA_020662805.1 of Glaucomys volans. Classification (NCBI taxonomy): domain Eukaryota; kingdom Metazoa; phylum Chordata; class Mammalia; order Rodentia; family Sciuridae; genus Glaucomys; species Glaucomys volans. Next base: position 787,461 of record JAJEJO010000776.1, read on the forward strand.
CCCTTGGTTCTTCTCAAAATCTGTAATCTCTACTGTGGCAGCTCTTGGTTGCCCATGCAGTGCACAAGGCGGCACAGTGGATCCCATGTCAGTGAGGGCTCTTTGTACTGTACTGTTTGCACATAAATAGTGCTCTTAATTATGGTGTAATTTTCCTAATTCTAAGGGGGACATCGTGAACTTTTTAGTTTTCCAGTTAAGTTTTTCATACTATGGGTTTTTTTTTTAAATCATCCAATTATAACTGTAAGTTGTTTTTTGCTTTGCTATTTTTAATCTTGTAAAATGTAAGTAATCTTTGTATATATCACTCCTGAGTTTTTTCAGCATCCTTTTCACTCCTTTAGATTCCTTTCAATAAAAATGGTAGTATCTTGCCTTAGCTGAATGGTTCCCCTTCAACCATCCAGCTAGACTTTATTATGAGTGAGCTGTTGAGGAGGGTCTGTGAGACTGCCAGCCTCAGAGAACCCAGCTTCTGTAAAGCCATTGCTTGTCATTACAGAAGTTGAGAATCTATTCTTGGGTGTTTTGTTTTGTTGGTACTGGGGATTGAGTGCAGGAGTGCTTAACCACTGAGTCATATCCCCAACCCTTTTTATTTTTTATTTTGAGGCAGGGTCTCACTAAATTGCTTAGGTCCTCATGAAATTGCTGAGGCTATCTTTGAACTTGCAATCTTTCTGCCTTAGCCTCCCAAATTGCTGGGATTACAGGCATGTGCCGCTGCCTCTGGCCTGTTCTTGTTTTTGATCCCTGTTTATTTCCTACCTACCAAAATTCCAGTTTTTGTAATGTACTTTCAAACTACAACTTTCTGAACACTTAGATTGCCAGTACTGTGGGAATTTAATTTAATAGGCTTTCCATTGAGCTGGGAATTAGATATTTCAGGGCATTATATAATCTGAAGGTAGTGCTGATCTTGCTAATTGGTGTGTGTGTATGTGTATGTTCTGTTTGTGTATATCACAGAATACTGTCTCAAATGAAATAATAATATCCCAGTCAATAATGTGTTTGAACAGTTACTATTAATTGCTAAAACTCTATTAGATTGGATACTTTGAAAATATTAGTCTTCATATACTACCAATTTGATTTCTTTTCCAGCTATTGGCTTCAATGTAGAGACGGTGACATACAAAAACCTTAAATTCCAAGTTTGGGATTTAGGAGGACAGACAAGTATCAGGTATGGTTTAAATATCAGGTTATTTTGTGGTATTTAACTTTTTTGTTGTTAAGTGTTAACAGAAATAAGCAAAATATATCTTCTATTATAAATTAGACAGGAGTTACTTAAATTTAAAATGTAAAATTTGAAACTGCCTATTCCCTCAGAGCATCCACTGAATTAATATCTAAATTAAATACCACTTCAGATATCTGATTTTTTACAGATATCACTTAAATGAAAATCTGTTCATGAGAATCTTAAGACCTAATTACTAAAGTAGTTTTTAACTAAAAAGGGCCTTCCATTTAGCTTTGTCAGCCCCTTCCTCTGTGCGACAGGCTGCGAATTCATAAAAATACCCCGTAGACCCACCATTTAGAGGTAATGTAAACATAGATGTCTCTGGCAATTCAGAACTTGTATGAATATTTGGTAACTCAGTGGTAGCTTACTGTGGTGCTATTGTAAGAGGTTAGTAATACATTTCCTGAACATCCTGCCTTCCTTTAACCCATTTCATTTCTTAAATCACTTTTGAGATTATTTCTAATTTTAGCCATTTCTACTTCTTGGTGTCTTTAGTGATTAATTTAATGACAGATAAAATCATATTAAAATAAAGTCTATTCCTTTTAAAGAATTCCTCGTTAAAGATTTATTCAGAAAATTTAGTGATTTTATGGATGATAAGTATATCTCTCAGCATAAAAAATTTGAATTATTTTGAAATTCCTTGGTTCTTTGATTTAATATTTACCACCATTCTTTCAACCTCATCACATCCTAAGGACATGACAGATATCCATCAGAAACAGTGAAATCAGTGAAATTATTACAGCACTGATTCTAACACGAGCAGGGCAGTCTTCCCTTGGCATGCAGTCTTCCCTACCCCCTCATTATTGCCCTGAGTCCTAGCATGTAATTTGATATGTAAATTTTTCTTTCAAGTAATAATTATATCTTCCCCTTTTTGAATTTTCTTTAGGCCGTACTGGAGGTGTTACTATTCAAACACAGATGCAGTCATTTATGTAGTAGACAGTTGTGACCGAGACCGGATTGGCATTTCTAAATCAGAGTTAGTTGCCATGTTGGAGGTAAGTAAACTACCACTTCAAAACGTAGGGAAATCGTTTACATTTGCTTGCTCTTTCCAGCGTATTTTTCACATGTAGGAATAATGAAAAGAATGCAGTGACTTTTCCCTTCACGTCTCTAGTGTTTTCTCTTATTCAAAATACTTCCTATTCCAGAAATACAGTTGGAAATGGAGGAAAAAAGAAATCTAACCCTAATCCTCTAACTTCCTATAAGCTAGATTTTTTGATTTCCAGAGCTGTCTCTTTTTTGAATATACATTTTTTTAGTTGTAAATGGATTTTTAATTAATTAATTAATATGTGGTGCTGAGAATCTAATCCATCACACAAGGCAAGCGCTCTACCACTGAGCTACAACCCCAGCTGTCAGAGCTCTCTTAAAGCAATTTTTAAACTATTATAAGTCATTCCTATGAATGTCACCCCCTTTTGTGTGTGTGTGTGTGTGTGTGTGTGGTGCTGGGAATCAGACTTAGGGCCTCATGCATGCCTGGCAAGCCCTCTATCGCTGAGCCAAACTCCAGCCCTTATGATATGATGTTTTAAAATGTCTTTTTTTTAACTGTTTAGAAACACAAATGTAATTAAAAACTAAGTAAAGAAACAGTAAGTAGAATAAAGAATAAAGTAAGGTAAAGAGTCAGAAAATAACTGAGACTCCTCTGTGGGGAGGGACATGTTAGAAATGTGTATTTCTGGGTTGCTGGCTGTATTAGGGATTGAACCTGGGGAATTTACCACTGAGCTTCATCCCCAGCATTTTTTTTTTTTTATCTTGAGGTGGGGTCTCACTGAGTTGCTGGAGCTGACCTCAAACTTGTCCTCCCACTTGAGCCTCCTGAGTAGTTGGGATTATAGACGTGTGCCACTCCCCTGGGCCACAATGACTTTTCTATTCTTTGAGCATACTAAGTTGTACACTTGGCTTTGGGCCTTTTGTACCTGTTGATTCCTCTGCATGAACCTCTCTTCCATTGCTACCTTCTGGACCTTTTTTTTCTTGACACACTCTTCCAGAAAGAGAAGTCTCATTTACTTTCTAACCCCTTACCCTACTGTATTCCTTATACCACTTATCGTTTCTTTGCTTAGATTTTATATTGTTAGTACATTTTTGCAATGTTGGGTGTTAATCCCAGGGGTACACTACTACTGAGCTACATCCCCAGTCCTTTTTATTCATTTTGAGATGGTTAAACTAGATTGCTGAGACTGGCCTTGAATTTTAAATACTCCTGCCTCAGCCTCCTGAGTTGCTGGCACATGAAAAGGCATGTGCCAGTGCACCAGTCTCCAGTTTTTAAATGTATTTGTTTGTTTATGTATGTCCCCCCACCTCCAAAATATAAGTTCCTTGAGTTTATCTTTGTGTGGAAGAGTGGATAGTACTTAAGAACTCAGTACGTTTTATTCACTGAGTTTAATATGATGTATTGGTTTTCTGATCTAATTCAGAGGATGCATTAAGTAATTTTTAAAACTAAAAAATAACAAGATATATATGATTAATTTAATTAATAATGAAACTGCATTTGCTCTAGAAGATCAGATGGTTAAATTTCCTTTTCCCACCAAAAATATATTTCTGATTTACCCAGGCACTGAATGCTTAAATATAAGTTCTCGGCCACTTGATACCTAAGTAAAAGCATTCTCAAAAGAGATGACTCTGGATTTCTGATTTCTTGGGCTACTGACTTTGTAATGGTTTCCACATTATAAATTTCAAACTTAGTAGTTTTAAACTTATTCTTAAGTTTTTAACAACTTAGCATCATTTATTATAAGATGTTGGTAAACTCAAATAAAAATATAAGGAATTATTTGTCTTGTGTATAATGGATTTTTAAAATAAAAGCCATAGCTATGAGATTTAACTGTATTAACACAAAGACCCCACCCCCAAAAACCCAGATATAACAAACGTAAATAAGAGTAAAAAAGGAAATTAGAACTTAGAACTACCAAACACCAATGACTTGAGAATTACTGTATTTTTTTTTTGTACTGTGGATTGAACCAAGAGTGCTTAACCACTGAGCCACATCTCCAGCCCTTTTTAGAAAGCCATTTATAACATATATTCATTTTATCAATCCTCAACACAATGTTCATAAATTGATTCCATTTTTAGAGAACTGTGTTTAAGAGAACAGATTCAAAGATTTCTGTATGAAGACCTTGTTACTTGATTTTCTCTCATAATCAAGTGAAAAGAGTCTAGTAAGAGTCTAGTACTAGAAAATTGTTATATGATTTATGGTACATGCATCTATGGTGTCGAGTATATTTGGTCACTAATTTATTTTTTGAAAAGAAATTTATGGTTTGGAGAAACATGATGTTTATTTTTTTAAAGCAAGGTATAGAACTATATGTAATTTTAAATGTGAAAATGTATTAAGTAAATAAACTAAATATCTGTAGAACATAGTACTAGTAGAAAACACTCCAAAATGTTGACAGTGGTGATTGGGAGGTAGGATTACAGATGAAGCTTATTTCTTTGTATTTTTCTATAATTTCAAATAATTTATAATAAACATTATATGTTAATAAATATAAAATGTACTTTAAAATAATGTACTTTTTGGTTTTTTTTTTCCATAACTCAAGGGAGCAAATCAATTAAGAGTAAATTAAGTACATTCCACTTTATTTAGGAAGAAGAGCTGAGAAAAGCCATTTTAGTGGTGTTTGCAAATAAGCAAGACATGGAGCAGGCTATGACTCCCTCAGAGATGGCAAACTCACTTGGTTTACCTGCCTTGAAGGACCGAAAATGGCAGATATTCAAAACATCAGCAACCAAGGGCACTGGCCTTGATGAGGCAATGGAATGGCAAGTATCATTTCCAGAAGCCATCTATCACACAGGTTCTGGCAGCCTTTTCTCCCGCTGGTCTTCATGTGCCTCTGCTTTTATTTCAGCCATATGTACCTGATTATAGTTACTTAGGAAAATCCAGCTCTCTGCCATTTTCCAGCCCTTTTTCTGCCTCACTTCCCCCTTAATTCCTAATCCTTCAGGAATTAGTGTAAAGCTCTCAAGAGTTTTTCCTGATGTATCTCCATTCCCATACCTTTCCACACATCAAGTTAGATGACCTTGTTAGAGATCAGTGACATATAGTACTTGTTATACTGACTTGTAATTGTTTGATTTGTGCACCTGTTCGATAATCAGCTCTTTGAGGAATGAGACTAATTTTCACCTCTGAATCATCTACATGTAATCCAACTATAATAGCAGCCTGGAAATACCAGTAGTATTTGGTCTTTTTTGATTATTTGTGCAAATCACAAAGTTAAAGCTTCTATGACCTTCATGGAAATTAAGTCCATAACCTCCTTATTTGTGTTAGCCTTCATCATTTTATGTGCTTTGGAATCTATCTCTATTGTAAAATTTATATTATAAATGTTCATGCTTTATACCTGAATATTAATTTCATGAAATTTCATTTTTCTCTTCACAGGTTAGTTGAAACATTAAAAAGCAGACAGTAATTTAATCACTTCAGCTCCTCTGAAATGAAGGCTGCATCACATTCTCTTTTTGGAACCAGGCAGGTGTGCTTCACATCACTATGTTGAAACTGCACAATTGTTGGCATATACAGAACTGACTGCAAAGTTCATAATAAATACAAAAAATAAGTATTTGGTTGGAGGGGTAACTTGATTGAATCATCTGAATATTCTATGTAATGTAAAAACATTCTTTCCTTGGTTTCTTGAAGGTATATATTCTATTTGTATGGAATTGTTATTCAGATACAGTTCTATTAAAGAATGCACTCTTATTCAAATACAGTTCTATTAAAGAATACACTCTTCTTGGGGGGAAAAATCCACCTATTTTTGAATTAGTGGTTGCATCATTTGTGTAAACACTAACAAATATATTAATTAAGACTTTTTCCTCCTTAAAATGAATTCTTTCCAAAGATTAGACTATGGAGAGTAGGCTAAGAGCACAGTATGTATAACATAATCTTCATTTGCTTAGCTGACCACTTTATCTTAAACTGTTTCACTTAAGAGTTTTTGATTATAGGCATGAATATTTTGGTGACTTAACTTCACTGACTTATCTGTAATTGTCACTTTACAGTACTTTATAGTTGTTAAAAGAACTTTATGTATACTGATGTAATCAGTTTTGTAAGGGAACCCTGTGATGTAGGTGGGACAGATCGTGATGTCTTCACTTTTAAGAATGTGGACCTACAGTGCCGATACATTGGCTTGCCCAAGGCCACATACTAGTGAAGTGGGAATAGGGCTCAAAGTAAAACTTTTGGGTCAGAAGTTTGTTTCATCAATTGCGCTATATATTCCTAAAAATGTGAATATTGACAACACAGACAGCCTCTTTAAAATCATGCTAATTAGTTGCAGAACATTTAAAATAATGTCATAAATTTGTCTATACTTGTAGAAGTGATCAGTGACAGTAAAAACAATCCTAAATGGGCATATTTGATGGAATTCACAGCACAATAAAGAAAAAAATTCACATTAAAGGAAATTTTAAAAACTTAAGAAGTATTATAAAAGATGTCTTTACTGTCTTTCATTATTTATCTACCTGTAATTGGATGTGTAAATTGGTTAAAAGTAAAACTCTTACTGGTTCTAAAAAGAGAAATTACACATTCTTGGTTTTAAAAATTAGGTTTACTTCTAGGCTATGGGTTTTTTAAAAGTTTGTTCAGAGGAACTTTTCAAACCATTCAGTCTGTGAAAGGATAAACTAGCGTGATAGTGGTAGATGTAGCTCTTTTTTAGCAGTTGTTAAAATGGGAAGAGTTTTTTTCACTTAAGTTGGACAACCAGCATTTTAAAAATTAGGTGCTGGTATAAAGAACTTAAGCAGGGTGCAGTGGCATGTGCCTGTGATCCCAGCTACCCGGGAGGTGGAGGCAAGAGGATGGCAAGTTTGAGACCAGCCTGTGCAACATATCAAGACCCTTTCTCAAAATAAATAAAAGGGCTGGGGGAAGTAGCCCAGGGGTAGAGTGCTGTGTATCATGCACAAGGCCCTGAGCTTAATCTCCAGAACTGCCAGAACAAAAACAAAACAAAAAGATTAATACTATTGTGCCCCCAAGTCACAAGAGTGCTAGTGGTTTGTTTCATGGCTCTCATCATCTTTCCAGATGTTGGCCTCTGGTCTGCTTCCCTCAAATTTATGGGCATTCTCTCACTGCAAATGAGTGCAGCTTTCTTTTTTCACCTGCAGGATTTTTTTTTTTTTTCTTCCTCTAATACCCATTCTTAATTTAGTCTCTTTGAAATCCTTTTTGGAGACCATTTTCCTCCAGGCACAAGTGTTTCTATGTAGCTATTAACTCACTTTTGATGGACAGAGACTTGTCTTTTTCATATTTATGTCCCTACTATCCAATGAGATACCTGGCACTTTTATGGCCCATCAGAACCTATCCATAGTTGAAATAGTGGGATATAAATGTCAGGAAAATTGTGTTTCTGCTCTCTATACTTGGGTTCTCTTCTGGTCAATGGCACATGACTGGGAAATGCTAGTTTACTTGTAACCCTGAGGTGCTAGGCTTATACTCAGGGGCCTAAGTACTCCCAGCAGTTCAGGAACAGTACAAAATAGAAGTAGAGGGGAATAAAGGCCTGCCATATTGAATTCTGAGGGCATGAAAATGTCCCAGCACATAGATGATTCTGATTCCTCTGGTTTATAATAGAGAGTATAATGAGATAAAAGAGAGTACACTAATTTTAACAGGGATTAAGATCCTTGTCTAACAGGGAATAACTGCATAGATATGCTAATAGGGTTCAAATATTGATATTTACAAAATAAATCCAAATATTGTATTCTGTGAGAAGCCTGGTAATGGCAAAAGCACCACACTTGAAATCAGAACAGCAGCTATAAGTGCAAATGGTTACCCTCCAATTTTATTTCTGTAAAATGAGACTTGGACAGATGATACCAAAGGTTTTCCTTCACCTCTACCATTATATTTTATATTTCTGGTTGGTAGTTGTGTTGTATTGTGATCTCACTAAAAGAAATAAGAAATCAAGTGGTGGAATTACTTCTGTTATCTTGAATACCTGACCTGCACTTTAAACTGAAAATGTAACTTCTGTGAGGGCAGGGAGCATATCTACTTTATAGTTAGTATTCCTTGCATTTATTGTGGCGCACCTGGCATATAGTAGAACTCAATAAATATTTATTGATTAAAAAAAGATGTGTTCAAAATCCCTGATACATTTGTTCTTTTTAATGTTTAATATTTAGATTTTTTTTTTTTTTTTGATACTAAGGATTGAACCCAGAGGCACTTAATCACTGGGCCATATCCCCTAGCCCTTTTTTATATTTTATTTAGAGACAGCGTTTCACTGAGTTTGTGGGGCCTTGCTAAGTTGCTGAGGCTGGCTTTGAACTTGTAATTCTCCTACTTCAGCCTCCCAAGTTGCTGGGATTATAGGTGTGCGGCCACCACACCTGGCTAGTATTTTGATTTTTGAATTTTAAAATTTTTATGAAAGCAAATATATTGACTTTAAGTCAATTAGAAGTAATTAATTAGATCTGTTTTCCAAGATGTTTTATGCTTATCATTTTGACACACAGCAAACCCTCTGGGTGAGAACTCCTGTTTGAAACGGAAACTTCACCAGAACACAGATGGAGTGTTCACTCGTATTTGATTCGTATGCCACATATTACAATTCTATAATTATTACAAAGAGCATGGACTTGAAGTTGTAATCATGACTCTACCACCTGTCATGTTTCCTCATCTGTAAAATAGGAATCGATTTTAGGAATCCCTCAGGGATACTATGAGAATTAAAATATAGGCCAAGTGCCTGGCACATAGGATAGATTCTTCTTTCCCTTTGTCTTCCAGATACATGGGGCACTAACAGATATCGTTTTCACATCAAATGTAGAGCAAGGCAAAAGATGCCATGTAGTTGAACAACAAAAATTAGCTTCCTCTAAATAAGTGTGGCTTTTTAGTTGTAAATATTAAACCTTAAAGCAATTACTAGGTTTCAAAGAAATCACTTTTTTCTTTGTATTAGTTTTGCTCACACATTGAAAAAAATTTTTTTTTTGAACCAGGGATTGAACTCAGGGACACTCGGCCACTGAGCCACATCCCCAGCCCTATTTTGTATTTTATTTAGAGACAGGGTCTCACTGAGTTGCTTAGGGCCTCACTAAGTTGCTGAGGCTGGCTTTGAACTTGCGATCCTTCTGACTCAGCCTCCCAAATTGCTTGGATTACAGGCGTGCACCACCATGCCCGGCTTTGAAATATTTTTATTATAAAATTTAATATTTTATTAAAATATAATATAGTTGCAAGTAATGAAACAAAGTATGAAAACTTGGAACCTAATACCAAATATAAGAACATTATTAATACAATTGAAGCCCCCTGCCACCACACACCATGCACTTCAATCCTGTGTTTTCTCAGAAGTACCCTATGCTGAAATTTTTAAAATCATCCCTTTTTCTCTATACTTTTTAAATACATGTACATGTCCAGATCTGCAAGTTTTCCTGAGTCTGTTATAGAGGTATTCAACTGTTTTTCTATGCTTTTAGCCCCACTGAACATTGTTTCTAGAATTCATCTGTACTGATAAAACGAGCTGATTTTTACTTTTTAAAAAAATTTTCCTTATGTGACTATGCCATATCCATTCTCTTGTGGAGGTACATTTGAACTGCTTCTAGGTCAAATCTTCAGATCCATGGTTCTAATTTTGTCTTAGGGGTTGAAATACTGCTTCTGGGTTGGGAGTTTACTCATCTTCAGGTTTATAAGATAATGCCAAATTAAAATGGTTTGAGTTCCAGATGCTTCCCTGTCCTTGCTATCACTTGGTATTGTCAGCCTTCTCAATCTGATGAATTAAAAAACAGAATGTCATTCTGTGTTAATGTGCATTTTCTAGCTGGGTGTGGTAGTGCATGTCTATAATCCCATCAACACAGGAGTCTGAGGCAGGATTATTGCAGGTTTGCAGCCAACCTCAGCCTCAGCAATTAGTGAGAACCTGACTTAAAAAATAAAAAGGGTTGGTAGAGCACCCCTGAGTTCAATGTCTAGTTAAAATAAAAAGAGAGAGAGATACCCTCCCTCCACAAGTCCTGGTATTAATCCTTGAACTTCTGGTGTGATACGGACTCTAGGAACACATATTACTGGGTGGTACTTGGGTGTCTCAAGGCAACAGCTATTTACCAACTGGTATTTAAATGTTTAAGAACTGATACAGCAGGGCTGGGGATATAGCTCAGTTGGTAGAGTGCTTGCCTTGCAAGCCCTAAGGCCCTGAGTTCAATCCCCAGCACCGCAAAAATAAAAATAAAAAAATAAATAAAAAAAACTGATACAGCCACATCAGCTAATTGTTAAAGGATCATTTATATTTCTTCTTTTATGCAACATCCATTTCTCTCTTGCCACTTTTTCTACGGGATTATCTTTGTTGATTTATACGTATTCATTATCTAGTGTGGGCACTACTAATCCTTTAGCAGAATATAGTATATGCCATATCCTAGCATGTATCTTTTCATTTTCTTAATTTTTAGTGAATAAGACATTCCTTCTATGGATAGTACTTTGTGTCTTTTTAGTATCTATGGGGTAAACCTTTTCTAAGAGCATCATGGTTGGCTGTCTTCCATATAAATTTTAGAATCAGATTTATTAGGTTAACATGAAGAACTCTTTTGGGTTTTTGATCCAGTGTGCATTTAATCAGTGGGACTTGGGAAGAACTAGCATCTTATGATATTAGGTTTTCCTATCCATGAACATGGCTATATTTCTCTACTTCTGCAGATCTTAATGCCTTTTGATAAAGCTTTATATATTCTCCCTAAGGATACTGCAAATATTTTGTTTAATTTATTCTTGCTACATTTTCTTGGCATTTAAACGTTTTATAAAAAAACCTGTTTTAAACTCTATCATATAGTGTCACATGCTTTCAGACAATGAAGATAATAGTAATAGTATTAAATATTTTAATTAAAAAATGACCACGATTACATTAAACTATATATTACACACTGTGTCAAAGTTTAACTTAAGTAATAAAACCTGCTATGATTTCAGCCCAGCAAAATATACCAGAAAGTTCATGTTTTGAGGTGAATTGAGACTATAAGTTATGCTCCAGTATCGCAGAGGGAGTTTTCACTCCACTATTGCTAAATCCTTCAGGCTGTGGCTTTTTTGCCTTTTGGCCTTGTAGCCTGGACGCAGGAACTCTATCTTTCTCTTCTTTGCTTCACTTTTATTTTTATGTTTCTTCAGCTTTTTCTTAGCAGCAATATCAGGGTTAGTTACAAACTTGAAAAGAGAACAGAAATTTTATTACTTTTGAAGTACTTGTTAGCCAATCCCCCAAATGTGCTGTTATGTTCACCTTTAAACATCATGAATGCAATACATGCCCATTAATGAAAATATGGAACTCTAGGTATAAAGTTTCTGCCTCTCAGATTCTCAGTCCTGTTCTAGGTAAGCATGACACAAGTGTACAGACTGCTGGTTAAAAGTGGGTTAAGCCCAGCACACAAGCCATTTTCTCAAACAGCAAACTCACCTCCAGAGCTTTCCTCTTTTTCCGGAGTGCCCTTTTCTCATTAGCCTTCTTCTGTACAGAGGCAAAGGCTAATGAGAAGCTCTCGAGCCCAACCAGCTTTTTGAGTAATTCTATTATTTCCTGAGATAGATTCTTCAGCAAAGGATCTACTCAAACACAAGAGAATATGGTTAAAGACAGACACAGCTGAACATCAACAAAATCAACGAAGTACAGTATTTAAACATGTGGCACTGTTATTAACTGCTGCAGCACTAACAGCAGCTCATGCTGTCAATGACCCCGTTTTTTTTTGGATCGGGGATTGAACTCACCGATATTCGACCACTGAGCCACATCCCCAGCCCTATTTTGTATTTTATTTGGAGACAGGGTCTCACTGAGTTGCTTAGGGCCTCGCTTTTGCTGAGGCTGACTTTGAACTTGGGATTCTCCTGCCTCAGCCTCCCAAGCCACTGGCATTATAGGCGTGAGCCACTGCGCCCAGCCCATGGCTCCTCCATTTCTGAGATGGGAGAATAAAGCATTGAATGCAGCACTCCCACCCACCACCTCATCCAGAGGCAACAAGAGACCAGGGACCATGAGGCCCACTTCCTAGCAGGCTGTGAAGACAGTGAATTTGAGAACTTGACAAACATTCTGGAATATTTTTGTGAACCTGTTCAGCTCTGTGCAGATGGAGGAGAGGTTAAGATTGCTTCTCTAGCCCTTCTCTAATCCATGGGTCACAGAAGCTTAGCTCTGCCCATGATAATCTTTTCTGAGAGATTAGAGACTGTGAGAAGCTGACAGAAGGCTATGCTCTCCTCTTTTTCTGCTCCCTCTCCTCCAAATACGGATAACCCAGGTATTTCATATTAATTTCAGGAAAACTCAGGATGTGTGTTAGCCTGCAAATATCAGTCCTTTGCACTGTTGAAGCCCCAGTGCCTGGCATATGTTAGGTGCTCAGTACATGATGGCCGACTTAAACCAAAGCAGACTCTAAACCTGGCCATGAGCAGCCTCAACCTTCAACATTGCTCCTTTTTTTACAATCAGCAAGGAAACTTTCTATCAATGTTGTGGGCTAAAAAGATATTTATTGATTTTTAAGCTCTTAACATCCACTTTACCTCCTCTAACACAAAATTTCCTCTTTTCCTATTATTAACAACAGGAATCTGTTAAGGGAATAGAACAAATGTACTGTACCACACAAGGAAAAATAAGAAAAATAGCAAATGTTAAAATTGTATTTAAAAACTGCCGGACGCGGTGGCCCATGCCTATAATCCCAGCACTTGGGAGGCTGAGGCAGGAGGATCACAAGTTCAAAGCCAGCCTCAGCAACTGAGCCGAGGCCCTAAGCAACTCAGTGAGACCCTGTCTCTAAATAAAAAAAAAAAAATACAAAAAATAGGGCTGGGGATGTGGCTCAGTGGTCGAGTGCCCCTGGGTTCAATCTCCAGTACCAACAACAAAAAATTATATTTAAAAACTTTCATATAAGAATGATATATATTTTTGCCTCATAATTTTTAAGAATGAAATAACATTTTTATCATTGTTCACGGTGTTGTTAGGTTTCAGAACAATTTCAAACCAGTTTTCATTTTTTTTTTTTTTTATTATTTATCCTATGCATACAAGTAAAACACAAAGCTTTTACTAGAAAGCAGAGAAGAGGGCTGGGTGTGGTGGCGCACGCCTGTAATCCAAGTGACTCGGGAGGCTGGGTCAGGAGGATCACGAGTTCAAAGCCAGCCTCAGCAACTTAGCGGGGCCCTAAGCAAATCAGTGAGACCCTCTGTCTAAATAAAATACAAATTAGGGCTGGGAATGTGATTCAGTGGCTGAGTGCCCCTGAGTTCAATCCCCAGTTTAAAAAAAAGCAGAGAAGAGGGCCACCAAACATACAGATGTGCATTTGCTTGCTATTGTCTCACAAGTGTTCTGTCTTAAATTCTGAAAGGGAAAGTCCAAAAAGGAGGAAGGGGGAGTCTCGAGGAGAAGTTAGGCATCTGAGTATGAAAATATTCAGGACAACAGAAGTGGCAGGGTTACCTTGTTCTGAATAGGTGCTGTTCAGTTCTCGAAACAAGGGAGCTATGATCATTGGCAGATATGGTTTTACCTTGTCTACCCCAAGGTCCATTGCTACGGCACCAAGGAACTTAAAGATGCACGTTCTCTGAAAGTAAAGATTGTTTTTTCCTTTAAATATTTCTCTTTAACACAGCCAACACAAATACACAGATATAAATTGTGTTCAGTCTCAAACTTTGGGGTGGATGTTATTGCTGTGGTTTTAGGTTCAAAAAGGAAAATTCTTAGAGACTTGGGAGGAAAACTAATGCAATTAAAAAAAAAAAAAAAAAAGACTATTTCAGTTATCCTGTTGAAGTCGCACCTTTAAGAGATTTCTAGGTGAATAGGCAGCTTCCAATTTGGCCATCCGGGACAACTTCTGGATCAGCCACAGCAGTGTGGCTGGCGTGCTGGGCTCTTCCTTCTCTTCTCTGTCAAACTCGGCTTTTCCACCTGTGTAGACCTTGTAATCTGTTGCCTCTCTAGCCACCCCATCTCCTAAAGCTTCCTGTTCTTCCAGGTCTTCTTTGATCTCACCTTGCTTATCCTCAGAGTCAGGTTCTAGTAAATATAAGACTTTGGCTACAAACAACAAATTCTTAACGACCTTTAAAAAAAAAGGGGAGGGAGGAATTAGATTTTGAAAAAAATTTGCTTTTTGTTAGTGCATGAGCTAAAGTAGGCATCCTACAATTAGAAAATATAAACTGGATACTGCAGTTATTAAACTGACTTTTTTGACAATTCTTGTTTTTCCATGTAATTCTTCCAAATTCATTTCCATGTAACTTTCATCCTATTGGCTACTTCTGTGTGTGCTTTAAGGTCATACAACATAAATAAAAGATTTCCTTATCAGCTAGCTATTTACATTTTTTTTTTGGTACCAGGATTGAACCCAGGAGCACTTAACCATTGAGCCACATAACCCCAGAGCCACATCCCCAGCCCCTTTTTTATCAATTTTATTTAGAGACAGGGTCTCAGTTGCTGAGATTACAGGCATATGCCACCCTGCTTGGCCAAGTCATTTACATTTTTAAAGAAAGCTTTCATCCCAACTTCCATCAGGTTCTTTCAACCATTCTATGTAGAAATAACAATATTAACTGATTACTGGTAAGTTGCTTTATTTTTATTTATTTAGGTACTGGGGTTTAACCCAGAGGCCCTTTACCAGTGAGCTACACCCCCAGCCCTTTTTATTTTTTATTTCAAGACAAGATCTCACTAAATCGCTGAGGTTGGCCTCAAACTGGGGATCTTCCTATCTCAGCTTCCCAAATTGCTGGGATTACAGGCATGTGGCACTGTGCCTGGCTGATTAGTTGCTTTACATATAGTATTCCAATTCAACTTTAAAACACCTCAGCCAAATACTGTTACCAGGAGAGAAAGCCAAGTTTCAGAGTTATTAAATGATTTACCCAAATAAAAAGGGAGTAGACAGTTAGGATTCAAAGATCTTTAGAATTCAAGACCAATTTCTTAAACTTGAGCTTCCCATCCTCAACCAAAAACCCCAAGGATTTTGGTCTTAATATAATGGGACTATTCCTTTAGTCCCTACCTCTGAACTTCATCAAATCTTTGATGTAGATATTTCACATCCATTATGCAAGGGAGGAAAACAAGTTGGGTTGAGTTCCTTGACCATCCTGGCTCTTCTGCTAGATATGCTGTCAAAGTTCCCCCACAGGTATTTGTCAGAACCTTGACACACCCTAAGACTAGCTTAGCCATTAAGAATTAATGCTAAACTGGGTATAGTTGTGCACACCTGTATTCCCAGCTACTTGGAAGGTTGAGACAGGAGGATTGTGAATTAGAGGCTAGCCTGGGCAACTTAGTGAGACCCTGTCTCAAAAAATATAAAGGGCTATATAGGTCAGTAGTAGAGTGCCCCTGGGTTCAATCCTCAGTAAAATTCACACACCTTAATGTTAGATCATAATTTCCTTCTGGAAGCCTAGTCCTTGTGGATACAGCTCAGGTTTGGTGGCCTTCTCACTTTGTGGCAGTCACTTTATTAATTCACCCTAAGAGTAACAGTCATTTAAAATCCCTGATTTCCTTTATCCTGTACATCTCTTCCTTTCTGTGGTCTACCAGCCACTATAAATACTTGTACTTTGTGAGACCTGACCCACTGTCAACCCTGGCAGGATTTTGACGGCTCCATTTTGCCATCCACTGAATATCCATTCCTTCTCTGAGCTTGTCATATAATGAAGCATGCTGTATCTTCATAGCAAAACATGACAGAAGTGTCAGTGTTCATGACATGCCACTTGAGATAATTCTTCAGATAAAAGCATTAACCAATGCCTAATGCCTACTGCACTGAGGCTCCATCCTGCCCATGATGATTAATGAGGGACATGGTCAAGGGCCATGGGATAAGTGATGCTGACTAATGATCTACTAGCTCAAATGCTCTATCAAAAGAGGCAAAACCACAAGTAGTAGTAGACTATTCCATAGCAACATACTCCATATTTGTAAGTGCCTTCTCTGTATTTACATTTTATAATATGAAAATACATAAAACACGTTTTGTTTTGGGTTTTTTTTGGTAGCAGGGATTGAATCCAGGGGTGCTTAACTACTGAGACACATCCCCAGCACTCTATTTTATTTAACAAATAAAATTTTCTTAGTTGTAGATGGACAGATGCCTTTGTTTTTACTTTTATGTGGTGCTGAGGATTGAACCCAGTGCCCCACATGTGGGAGGCAAGTGCTCTGCTACTGAGCTACAGCCCCAGCCTCCCAGCCCCTTTTTGTTTTTAATTTTGAGACAGGGTCTAGCTAAACTGCTTAGGGCCTCACTAAGTTGCTAAGGCTGGTGATCCTCCTTGCCTCAGCCTACTGAGCTGTTGGAGAGGTGCACCTGGCAGACTATTTAGGATGGGATGATTCACTTGCTTCTCTTAAGGATGGACAATCCTGAGATCACACGTAGCCTGAATATTATTGCTGTCTCCTTAACTTTAAGGGATAAAGGGGGGAAACTCAATATTATAGTTTCTCTAGAAAAATAATCAACCAGTCAGTGCCCCTTAAAGCTTGTGTCACAAAGTGGAGTACACATGTGAAGGCTGAAGATGAGAAGATTAACAGCCTACCTCCCATTGTGTCATCTTTGTTGGGAATTGGGTAAATGGAACCATGAGTTCCCATATAGTCCCCAGAGTTGATGATACTTGTATATATAAATTAACATTTATTTGAGTATTTATCTATATTTTGTGAAATCTGCTAAGTACTAGAATAGCAGAAAACAAAATAACAAATGTAAACATACTCCTAGACTGTTGGTAGAATAGTAGGTTGCTTTCTGTTAAACTTGGAGGACTAAAATTCTTACCTGCTCTCCTAGAGACTGATCCAAGAATTTGGAATGCAACTGATGGCAAGAGGCTAGAGAGATACTTTTCATCTGTGGAAAGAAATGGTTATGGGCAAACATAACATTTCTGATTATTAAAAAAAAAAATCAACCAAAATACAACTGACGTCCTAGATTTTGCTCTGCATGACAACCCGTATAGAGCTGGAAAGAAAAGGTTTATGAACAGAAATTATGTACTTGTTCCCTTCTACCTGTCCCTGCCCTAAATGTTTTAGTCCCTCCTTCCCCCACCAAAGACTAATAGTCTAAGTCCCTAAAGCTATTAGAATACTTTGCAATATTCTGGTATTTTTTCTTCTTTCTCTTTCCCCCTCCATCTTCTGCTTATTCAGTACTTACGGAATTTTCACTATGAGTCACTCTGTGCTAGGTCTTTAGGAATCAAGAAACAGATATAACATGGTCCCTCCCTAACATTTTTGTGAACATGCTCTCACTGAGTCATCAACAAGATTATGAAGAAGGCAGGACAGACAGCATTAATCTTAATGTTGATGAAAGACACACAGTGAGGGGGGTGGGAGTGGGGGAAGGAAAGATAGTGGACTGAGACAAACATCATTACCCTATGTACATATATGTACACAAATGGTGTGAATCTACATGTACAACCAGAGAAATGAAAAGTTGCACCCCATTTGTGTACAGTGAATCAAAATGCAGTCTGTAAATATAAAAAAGTAAAATAAAAAAGGAAGTAATATCTTTGAAGTTTTTAAGGCATTAATAAAAGAACAGGACTTTCTTTTAAAAAAGATAAAGATATAATGAAAGATGAACAAGCTAAATAATCACAAATTTGATTAGATCTAAAAATTATCTTTGGAAAACTGGCCTTGAGGGTAACCCCTCTCCAGTTAATAACACTTACTGATTCACATATGCAACATGTTGTCAGCTGGAGGAGTTTCCCCCAAGGACCAACACCAAGATGTTATGTGAACCAGAGTGAACACCTCGTAGAGGTTACCAGGCAAGAAAAAGGTTTGAGAAAGGAACCTTACCTTCTGTTCAAGATCACCTGTTAGAAACCTGACTGCTACAGGGTCTGTGAGTTTCTTTTTAGTCTTTCTGGCATTCCATTTTTGAATAAGCTCCTCTGGATGGCAAGAAGCAAAGAGCAATCCAAAAATCTGGGCTGCTGTGAGCCACACCCAGTTGTGTGGGTGTCTCAGGTGAGAGTGCACGTGACCTAGGGGAACCAGAATGCATTCTCAAATGTTGCATAGCTTTTATGATTCTTTGGTGGTAAATATGACTGATTTGGGCATATATTGAGTATTACATGTTTGGAATGAATAACCAAAGATGGCCAAAATAGTCCCTGTTTCCCAGAAGACCACTAGGAGATAGGGAGAAGTGAGGTGAAGAGACACTGAAACAACTAGAAACCTAACTCCCTGTGTGTAAATGATACTGAAAAGATATGCCTAAGCCTACAGACAGACCCCATTCCACATAAAATAATTTCAGATCCAGGGAGATAAGATGGCATTTAACATTACACTCTCTGAAGTGACTAATGTGTATGTGTGTGTGTGTGTATCTATACATCTTCTAATAGTGAAATTGATGGTTCCATGTAGCTGCCTGGAAAGCTATCATTCATGAATGTTTCTCTGTGCCTGGCACAGAGCAAAGTATGTTACACACTTTACCTTATTTAGGCCTCACAATAGTTCTGTGAAGATACAATTGTCATTTCTAATCTAACAAAAAGAAATGGATATCCACAGAGGCGAGTGTCATGCCATGGGCAGAGACTGGCCTGGGCCCTAGTTCAGTCTGGTCCCAGAGTGTATGATTCTTCAGCATTAGGCTACACATAACTGGAAAGTACAGTTGAAAAGTCTTATCATGTAGGTGTTGTCAATGGTATGGACTCATCATGCCACGTTTCAGTTTTAGCCTGCACTACTATATTTCATGAATATGTTATTTACATTCTGTATAAATTTTCTAACAATCTGGCCATGTCTCAGTGGAGCCAGACCCAAGCAGGTCATTTCCAAGAGGTTATTTCTTTTTGGTATGAGGGATTGAACCTAGGGCACTTTACCACTGTCCTTTTTATTCTGATACAGGGTCTCACTAAGTTGCTGAGTCTGACCTTGAACTTGAAATGGTTATACCTCATCCTCTGAGTCACTGGGATTACAGGCATGTGTCACCACACCTGGCTAAACTGTGTTATTTCTCACAGGATCACAGGTTCTGGCTCTTAAACCAAGAACTAGTTGAAATTTAGCACGTTAAAATTAAAAATCTTATTTTTCATTTGGAGAGAGATATGGCACTTAAATGCCCCACACAAGTGAGATGGTTTAGTAAATCAGGGCACATCTGCACAATGGCTATTGAAAAAGACAGCGAGGAGGTGAACTGTGGTATGGTAATATGCTTACTCAGGAACTAATAGCATATAAAAGTTTTATATGGAACTAAGCAACCCCTCTAAAAAAAACATACCTATTTAACAAAAAGAAAGACTGGATAGAAATATAGACCTTGTATACCTACTTCAAAACATCATTCTGTACAGGACAAATATTCATAATTATTACATGTCAATTATACCTTAATAAAGCTGGGGGGGAGGGAAGGTTAGAGAAAGGAGGAAGGGGGAAAATATATACCAAATTATCATTAAGCAGAACTTGGGAGAATTTTTCCTTTTATTAACTGACAATATTCTTTTATAAATGAAATGTGTTACATGAAGTAAAATTTTTTTTTTAAAGGAACATTTTGACTATTATCAATCTGATGGGATCTTTCACATTTTCTTTCTCAAGGGCTTTTCCCCTCATGTCTATTTTTTGAAGTGTTTGTATTCTAATTTCCCAAATCTATTTTCAATAATTGTATCACAACTAATTTTTTTTTTTTTTTTTTTTTTTGCGGTGCTGGGGTTTGAACCTAGGGCCTTGTGCTTGCCAGGCAAGCACTCTACCAACTGAGCTATATCCCCAGCCCTTTTTTATTTTGAGACAGGATCTTGCTAAGTTGCTTAGGACCTCATTAGTTACTAAGGCTGGATTTGTATGTGTGATCCTTCTGCCTCAGGCTCCTGAGCCACTTGGACTACCAGCGTGCACCACCATGCCTGGCCTAATGTGTTTTTAGATTTAAATAAAAAGGAAATACTTACTCCAGATTTTACTCAAAGTCTCAGAGGGCTTGGTAAACTGAATAAAATTACATTCCTTGATGAGTTTACTTATCAGCGTAAGAAAACTGAAGAGCAGGCGATCTGCAGCTTTTTCTTCAGTCTCTTCCATGATCTAAAAATGGGGGGATGTATCAGTAAAGACAACCTGGAAGTACCTGGGGTACATGTTTGCGTCAGCATGCACATCCACACCAAGGCACTATAGACATTTTCTGGCCAGATAATCCTTTGCTATAGGGGCTGTCACATGACTAGGATCCCAGGCCTCTACTACATGTCAGTAGCAACCCGCTCCAACTGTGACAACCAAAAATGTTTCTAGACACTGCCAAATGTCCTATGGGTGGCAACATTGCCTGAGCTGAGAATCTTTAGCCCCCACTTTAAAAAGAAGTTCCCATTGCACTAAATTCTTGCTTTTATTAACAAAGAACATATTATTTATTTATTTTATTTTTACAGACTACATTTTGATTCATTGTACACAAATGGGGTACAACTTTTCATTTGTATGGTTGTGTACAATGTAGATTCATGCCATTCAAGTAATCATACATGTACATAGTGTAATGATGTCTGTCTCATTCCACCATTCTTCATACCCCTGCCCCCTCCTTCCTCTCATTTCCCTCTATGTAATCTAAAGTTCCTCCATTCTTCTCTCACCCCCCACCCCCACAACTCAATTATATATCATCATCCACTTATCAGGGAAAACATTCGGCCTTTGGTTTTTTGGGATTGGTTTATTGCACTCAGCATGATATTCTCCAATTCCATCCATTTATCTGCAAATGCCATAATATTCTTCTTTATGGCTGAATAATATTCCATTGTGTATATATACCACAGTTTCTTTATCCATTCGTCTGTTGAAGGGCATCTAGGTTGGTTCCACAATCTAGCTATTGTGAATTGAGCTGCTATAAACATTGATGTGGCTGTGTTACTGTAGTATGCTAATTGTAGATGGACACAATAACTTTATTTTGTTTACTTAGTTTTTTTTTCAATGTGGTGCTGGGGATTGAACCCAGTGCCTCACTCATGCTAGGCAAGCACTCTACCACTGAGCCACAACCCCAGCCCAACAAAGAACTATTTAATGTACTAGTTATACTCTGTCAAGTACAACTTTCTTATAAACATCAGCAGAAATTTTTATTCCCTAACAAATTACTTACATCTTTAAAGTTTTCAGGATCAATTTCCTTTTCAACCACAGGAAGAACATTTCCAAGTCTTCTCTCAAAATCAACTCCTTCACTTTCCACAAACAAACCACAGATCAGGGCAGCAAGTTGTCTATTTAAGCTCTACCAAGAATAAAGTATTGCAAGTGAGTGTCAATACAACCTGGGAAGCTGTTCCCAAAATTATAAAACGAAGGTGGGCCTTACATCAACAAGCAGACAATAAGGAACTTTTACAATGCCAGAATCAATAAAACACAGTGTTCCCATGATCAACAAACAGAAGTGAAGCACTCTTCACACCCAAGAATTAACATTAGAAAAAAGATACATATCTACTGAGTACTTTGATACACATTTTTCCATAAAAGAAAAAAGAAATGGAAAGAGGTCTCACTTCTATCCCCTAACCCTCAGTTATATAGATATGCAACAAATTATTCATTAACTAGGACATTTATATTCCAAAGATGGGCCAGTGCTGATGGTGGCAGAGTCGACAGGTGGACAGAATAATAAAAATTATATCCAGAATATGAATAAGCAAAAGTAGAAAAAACGATATTCACCAATAGGTTCTAGTTAAGTAAATGATGATCATATTCATGCAGTAGAGTGCTTTGCTAGCAATAATGTAGTAGGAATACAAGTGATAACTTTCTAGAATTTCTTATACTTTCTGAAACTTTGAGATTATTTGCATAATCATATAAATAAAGCTATGTGGGATAAGCCAGTTCAATAATATGTAATATATATTTTATTTGAATTATGGATTTGTTGAACTATGACTAAAAGCAACACTAACCTTTTTTGCTCCAAACCAGGAGATAACCATATCGAAGAGCCAATCTTTTTTCTCCAGGCTAATTTTACTGAGTAAGGATTTGATTGCCAGAGATGCCATCTTTTTGCACACAGCAGAGTCATCATTCACCATCATTAGACAAAGAGGGATGAAGAACATCCCACAGTTCTCATGGAGCAGTCCCTACAGGAAAAGAGGCATCAATGAGCTTACTGGGAATGGAATTCCTACAATTCATCAATGTTCATCAAGAGAAAGCCCAGGGCTTCCAGGGATCATGGGCAAACAGTTGAAGGGTTTGTGATTCATAGTACCTGAGGGAATGTGTCAAAGAGATAGGCGATCATTTCCAAGGTGGACTCTCTCCCAGTCTCATGTTCATAACTAGGGCAAGAACATTATATGGACTGTTAGTATCTTCTAAATTTGTTGGAAAAAAAAAAATTAAGGTATCAGTCCTTTTTTTTTTTTTTAAGAAACAAATGCTCCATTTGCTCCATTTTAATGTTTATATTCATCAAGCTATGAGCTCTTTTAAATGTCATTTCATTAGATTTTCAACACTGTCCTAAGTGGACTTACTGACAATCAATGGTCAGATTAGACTAAGTGAAAATCAACTTACAGAACTGACGTATGAAGCCAGACACAATGTCTATGACAATTAAGCCAACAAGTCACATGAGCATCCTCAGAGAATGTGCCATTGTATTTAGGCTTGTCCTTTTCAAGACAGCCACCATACTAAAAGAAATAAACCAGCCCTTTGCCTCTGTGTAAGAAATGGTTTAAGCTTACTTCAGTTGAGCGAGCATGAATTCCAAGTTTGGTCTCAATTTCTCACCAAGGGGATAGTCAAGAATATATTTCAGAAAAACCTAGAACAACAACAACAACAAAATCACACAGTTGATATTTAGATTCTGTTACTCCAGGATTCCTGTTTCCTAAGCTGCTTTCTGAGACACACTGGTAGCCTATATAAAAACCTTCCAAAAGGGTAATCAACCAGGCTTTCCAACTAATTCTGCCTACTAAGTCAACGTCTGTGCCCCTTCTTATCTCCTGCTTCTCTCAGCTGGGTCCTGCCCCATGTGCATGACTGAGTCAAGTCCTGACTTGCCCACTGCCATGGTGGTTTAAGGCTCCAAATCTCAACTTACACATCAGAAGCTGATCTCTCTGACAGGTGGGATGGTGGACTGAGTAAGGACTGTGGTTCAACCCTGTATCTCCCCTTGATATGAATAACAACATGATGATAAATTAACACTGATAACACATGCCAAGCACTGTTAGGTGTTTCTTGGTTAATTCTCCTCCCTTAGGAAGTAAGTGGTGATATCACATTTTACAACTGACTATAATGAAGATGGCAGAGACAGGTTCAATAATTTGCTTGTGTGACAGTGCCAGAATTTCATGCCTAGTCTGTGCCCAAAGGCTTCATTTTAAAACCATTATTATTCAGTCTCCTTTATTAATAAATTGTGAGAACTAATGCACATCATTTAACTTTCCAAGGTCTGCTTTTTTTCCTAGCTGTAAAATGTGGATAATAGTCTTTTGAAGGGTAGTGTAAACAGAGGTCATGCATGTAAACTCTTGGGCGCACAGTGTTTTAATAAAAGCTAGTCCTCCTTCCTAAATAATCAAGCAAATTTTTTCCAAGGATACATTTTTTCCCTTCCAGCCTGGCCTTCACGAAGCAGTTCAAACCCTCCTTCAACCTGAGTGCATATTTCTAATTCAGATCTTCCACTTCTTGGGTATGATACGTATTCAAAAGATTAGAGATGAACAAATGTATGAACAAATGTGTGTCACTCCTCTACCTAAGGATCTCAATAGCTTATTCCTTTCTCAGAACAAAGCCCTAAATCTTTAACAAGACCACAAGGGTCTGTCCCACTTGGCTTCCCCTGCTCCTTCCCCCAACCTTCATTTAGTTCCTCAAACAAGGAGAGCTCTTGGTCACTCAAAGGTTATCTTACTCAGGCATTTATTTCCCCTTCTCCTGGAAAGCTCAGCCTTATTCTTCCTTCAAGTTTTGGCTTACCCATCAATCGTCAGGAAGCTTTCTTTGACCTACTGCACTAGGTACTCGAGTCTTAGAGCACAGCAAGAATATGACAAAAAGTGGTCTACAGAATTCAGTCAATACTGAAAGCTAAGATGTACTGCTAAGCTGGGGCCCACCAACCCTTACACGGGAATAAGCTCTCTCTACACACCTGTCTGCACTGAACTCTGGCAGGTTCACTTTGTGCAGATATTGCCAACTTGGATACTTTTCGCATGATGTCATCAATTTCTGGGACCAATAACTTTCTTGATAAAATAGCCTAAAATACAAAAAGGAAGAGAGATTCATTTCATGTGAATGCAGACAGATGTAGGTACTTTTAGATGTTAGAGTAGTTATAGGCACTTTTCAAGCAGTGAAAGTAACTTCAAAAGAAAAAGGAACATACATTTGGTAGAGTACCTGTATTTGTACAGGATTCTCTGGGAATGTTAACGTAGACTGAATTCAAACATTTTCACAAGTAGATAATGTTAGCCTATAACTGACCCATTAAATCATAATATTCTTTATAAATTACTTAACTCAGTGGTCTACAAGGAGTCAAAACAGTACGTTCCACATTGTTCTAAATACTGGACCTGAGGCTCACAAACTGTGCAAGCCAAGACTGTAGTGACACCATACCTTCAGAAGACCAAATGCAGTGGCTTGTCTTGAACTATCGTAAATGTCCTCTTCAGCATAGGCCAGTAGAACTTGAAGCTGTTTTTCAGATATCTGGTAAGATTTGACTTTCTTTACAAGTATGGTCACACACTGCAAGTAACAACAGTGAAGTTAACAGCCAGCAACTCCTAGTGTCAGGATCCAGTGAAATGATAGGATCTTGACACAACATCAGCACTTTTTCACAGAGGACACTAACCCTCAAGAACTAGCAAATAATTATAGAAATAATTCTGCCCAAGGCCAAAAAGGGCAATGGGGAAACTACTCTAGGTCCTGGCTTTCTCTAGGAGTAACTGATTCAACTCACCTTGAAACAATTTACCACCAGGTGGAAGTTCTGGCCCCTGGCAGCCCCGAGTTTTGCATAATTCTTCAGTAGAAGAAAAAGGTGTTTGGTCAGCTGTCCTGCTTTTCTTTCTATGGAAGGCAGAGGGAACCTCAAGACCCAGATCAGACATTGTAAAGCACCTGTGATCACCTGAGAAAACAAAGTAAACAGTCACTTTATGGAGTGACCAAATCCACCAACCCAGCACCAAAGGCTGTGTAGACTGTACAAGAAGCTGAGTTGAATAAATAAATTTAGGATTCTTTTTTGTTTTTGGAAAAATACATTTTAAATGACTCTTCTATTTTCCAGAATGGTACTTCAATGTAATTCATCCTTACTAACCCTGTATTATGTATACACTGTATTGAGCATTATTATTATTATTGTGGTGCTGCGAATCCAACCCAGGGTTTTGCCCACCTTAGGTAAGTGCTCTATCACTGAGCTGCATCTCCAGTCCTCTAGTAGTTATTAAAAATACAAAGATAAAGAAGGAAACTATCTCTGTGTTGAAGGAAAAGATAGCTGGCTCACAAATTAAACATAGGAACAATTATCAGTCATTTAATATGCTATGCATAAAGATGTGGAAAAGTGTGCTAAGACCATGTACTTATACATGAACTTGGAAGATCAAGCCTTGAGGTCCCCAGGATCAGCTAGTGCAGTTCTACTTAATATAATCCTACTGCTCTGACTATACTGCAATGGATTAGATGAAAACACAGAAGAAAGAGTTTAAAAGACCTGGACGTTAAATCCTGGCTCTAAAATTGACTACTATGTGACTCTAGAGATCAATGTCTAAGCACCTTCATCTATGAAAGTGCTGTGCAGAAATGGGATACATGTAGGCTTTGGAGTTCAACGGACCTCGGTTCACATCTTAAAATTGTAAGCAGACCATAGCCCTAGTTTTCCCCTCTATAAAGCAGAAATGTTGGGACTAGGGATGTGGCTCAGTGGTAGAATGCCTCTCTGGCATGCACAAGGCCCTGGGGTTTGATCCCCAGTACCACAAAACAAACAAAAATCCCAGAAATGTTAAGGACATATGACTAAGGGTTAGGGTTAGGATCAGAAGGATGACTTTATTTATTTATATTTTAAATAATTTTAGACATTTTTTAGAATTTTATTTTTTATTTTTACAGACTGTATTTTGATTCATTGTATACAAATGGGGTACACCTTTTCGATTCTATGCTTGCACATTATGTAGAGTCACACCATTCATGTAATCATATATGTACGTAGGGTAATGATGTCTGTCTCATTCCACCATCTTTCATACCCCCATCCCTCCTCCTCTCATTTCCCTTTACACAATCCAAAGGTCCTCCATTCTTCTCTTGCCCCCCCAAACCCCCATCCCCATTATGTATCATCATCCACTTATTAGGGAAAACATTTAGCCTTTGGTTTTTGGGGATTGGCTTATTTCACTTAGCATGATATTCTCCAATTCCTTTCATTTACCTGCAAATGCCATAATATTATTCTTCATTATGGCTGAGTAATATTCCATTGTGTATATATACCAGTTTCTTTATCCATTCATCTGTTGAAGGGCATCTGGGTTGGTTCCACAACCCAGATCTAGTTATAGTGAATAACAATCTAATTATAGTGAATTGGGCTGCTATAAACATTGATGTGACTGCGTTACTGTAGCATGCTGATTTTAAGTCCTTTGGGTATGAACTGAGGAGTGGTATAACTGGGTCAAAAGGTGGGTCCATTCCAAGTTTTCTAAAGAATCTCCATACTGCTTTGAAGGTGGCTGCACCAGTTTGCAACTCTACCAGCAATGTACAAGTATGCCTTTTCCCCACAGCCACGCCAACACCTAGTATTGTTTGTGTTCTTGATAAGAACCATTCTAATTGGAGTAAGATGAAATCTTAGGATGGTTTTAACTTGCATTTCCCTAATTAGAGATATTGAGCACTTTTCCATCCCATTTATTGATCCTTGCTTTCATTTCCTGTGCTTTAGGAGTCAAGGGAAGAGGGATGACTTTATGACAGTAACAGTGGGAATGAGATGATGATCACCCTCATGAAATTTCTGAGGATCAGGTAAGACGATTAATGAACCTAGAAGTGTTCCAAAGATATTAAGAACTATCCAAACAAATGGGACTTATTAACTCAGGAAATAGTGGTGGTTCATGGTGTCACTGATCCATTTAAAAACTCCACCATCTCACAAAGCAAGAGCCCTAAAATAAATTCCAAGAATTCTGCATGATATGGCTTCTGTGAGGGAATGGACACTCCACATGGGCTGCAAACCCATGCTCACCTTCACATCCATGGAACCCAGGCAATCTATGAGGAGACACACAAAAGGATCCAGCATTTCCAGGACATGCTCACTTGAAGACTTAATCTTAGAAGTCTTCAGACTCAGATGAAGCAGCTAAAAAGTATGAAAAATACATTGCACATTAGATGCTTTGAAGACTGGATGAGTGAGATCAAATGTGAAATAAGAGATACACATGAAATGTTAAGATGCTTCTATTTGAAATGACAAATATTTTTAAGAAATGAGAAATGGCCTTTGGAGAGTCTCAGCAAATCAAGAAGGTGGAAGCTCATTGTGCAGTTGAGATGCTAAGTCCATTTAGCAAATGGGTACTCAGCATCTGCTGTGATTACAAGCACTGGTCAGTATGCTGGGCAAAGCAATGACTAAGATGGACATGGTTCCTGTCCTGATAGACCTTAGCCAGGAAGACAGACTCTAAGAAAGAATCATTGTTAGGTGCTCTGAGGCTTGTGGGGGCATGGGTAGAGGGGGAAGAGTAGGTAGTGAAGTCGTGGGGGCCAGCAACAGAGTATGGGGACTATATGGAATGGAAGGGAAGCCAGAATGGCCACAGCATATGTTGTAATGATTATAGGATGAGGCTAGAACCCTGAAACCCACATGAAGGACTGGGCTCTCTCCTAGGAAAAATGGGAACCAAAGGAAATAAAATAACCAGATTTGTATTTTTAAAAGCTCATCATCGTCACCAGGCGTGGTGGTGCACACCTGTAATCCCAGCACTTGGGAGGCTGAGGCAGAAGGATTGCGAGTTCAAAGCCAGCCTCAGCAACTTAGTGAGGCCCTAAGCAACTCAGTGAGACCCTGTCTCTAAATAAAATACAAAATAGGGCTGGGGATGTGGCTCAGTGGTGGAGTGCCCCTGAGTTCAATCCCCAGTACCAAAAAACAAACAAAAAAAACTCATCATCTTTTAAACAAATTCAAAGTTGTTTAGGGCTACTCATGGGCAAGGCAATAGTGAAATCGTAGTAAGTACTAGAAATTCAGCAAAAGATGAAATGGTATAGACTCTGTGAAAACAGTGAGTCTCATTTTAAGAATAATTCTCACCCGAAGCCCAGACTCAATAAATATGTGCATGTTGGTTTTCTTGCTCACAACAGCTTTTGGTCCACCTCGAACTGGAGTTGGGGGGAGCAGCAGGCAGCTCTGGGGTGGCAGACGTGGATCGGGTGCAGGGGCTGCCGGACTCCTATCAGTCACAATGGAATAAAAATGGAAAACACTTGTCAGCTGCATTCCAAGAAGTTACTGTGGCCCTCCATGGACATGAGAGCCTAGCACTGAACAATATGCTCTGGTTTCCTCCCTTCCCTTAACCACAAACACACAAGAGATGCAAACCTGCTAATCAAGTTACCAGGACGATCCTAGAAACAGAGGTCAGATCAAAGAACACATCTAAATGAAGGTAAACAGCAAGAGGACACTCCCTTCGATACCTCATAACAAGTGGCAAGGAGCCTTTCCCAGAACACAGAAGCAAAATCCAAAGGAAGCGTACCAACGTATAAGGTATTTTCACATTTTCTAAGGTCTAAATTTGCAATAAGTTGTGTATATTTAAAATCTATCCTTTCACTCAATAAATATTTAAAATAAAAATGGCATCAGAAAAATTACCATTTCTATCACAGATACCTCAAAGAAAATCTCATGTTGACAAGTATCACTCACTTTGAACGACTTCATAACATAAAGAGTAGTACTTGTATTTCAGATAATATAATTTTTATTTTTCATTAGAGCAAATCCAAACTTACTTTTCTTTCTCTGTTAATAGGGGTAGGTTTTCACTGACCAAACCATAACTGAGCAATAGAATGGATTCTGCCGTCATTTCCTGATTTACAATTAATCCTGCTATGATTCGGCGTAAGGTTTCATGAACTTTCCGGGCCAGTTTTAAACTTGTGGTATTTTGCAGGATCTAAAGGCAAACATAAATGTTACGTGGAAATAACACAAACAATTAGGTTTGTTGTAATGGTTTTTTTTTTTAAATTTGCTTTCTAATGTGGTTTTTCTAATGAAAAAAAAATAAAATTTCAAACAGATATTACATATAAAGTAAGTCTATTATAAACTCAAACCCAGAGATAACTACTGTGAGCAGTCTGTGTGCCTCAGAATCCTTCCATTCCCTCCCTGCTCCCTCCTTTCCTGTGAGGTATCAGGGCATACTTGTGGGTAAATGGTGAGACTTCAATGATGTTAACCTTCCAAATGAACAAAGGGGGTAATTTACACACACGTACCCCGTTCCATAATAAAATGTATAGTCTCTTCTCAAAGCAACCATGTGACTGAAGTGCTATAATGGTCAAGCATCAGGGTTTGAAATTAATTAGTGGGGCAAATCAGAGGAACTTAATGCAAACCCAAGATCAACCACAGTAAAATACTCAGTACTTCATAACAGAGGACTTCTTGCAGATAACTCTTTCATCCTCAATACATATCCAACATTCTTAGATCAGATTCAGATAAAACTGTGTATTCTAGGAACAATTATGAAATTCTTTTAGCACCAACACATTTGGAGTTAAAGGATAATTCATGTCACCAGTTAGTGATTTTTGCTCTAGTTTTAGTAAATAAAACTGAAATAAAATGAATCAATTATGTTATCAAATGTTCATCCCTGTAGCAGGCACAGAAAAACAATACAAAGGTAGGTAGGTAAATTATAATCCCTGCTCTTTAGGGGGCAAAATGAGAAAATGGAAAGAATGTGAGCTTTGGATCATAAAGATCTGGGACTACATCCTGACTTTTCTCTTTAACTGCATTCCTTGTTGCTCTTCTGAGCTTGAATTTCCCTATCTGTAAATGGAAATAGCATTGATCTCAATGAATGAGTGTGAAGATAAGAAGAGAAAATTTAGCAGTACTTAGAATGTAATTGATGTTCAATAAATTCCAGTTATCTTCCTCTTGGCAGTCTGGGGATAGCAGTTTGATTCTAAAGGCTATGTTCTTAGCTGCTGCCTTGACCCAGCTATAAAATCCACTTGCACTCCAACTCTTGTTGCTTTTCCTTCTGCATCTTATGGATTATTATATCAGGGACTGAGTCTGGAGATTAGAGCATCCAACTCAAGGCTGCCACCTAGTGACCAGAGGGTATTCATGCCCTTGGCACTAAAAGAAATCCTGGGTGATCAAGTAGTGTTTTTGCCCTACGAGGTTCCTTTCAGGAACTCATACTGTAATTTTAGGACCACCTGAACTGCATTCCAGTCCTCACCTCTTTTAATGGAAGGATAAGTTTTGTAACCTGCTCTTTTCCCACAAACTTGCCCAGGATTTCATAAGAATCATAACTCTTGCTTCTCCGTGCCTCCATGACTTTGGAGAGGATCTGCTTTACTTCCTTCTCTTCAGCAATGGAACCAAACAATTCATGGTTAAAAATCTATGAAAACAAAAGGACAAACAGTGATTATGTAGCCAACACAAGGAGTCTTTGACAAAAGCATGGATATATCCAAACCAAAGGAAAGCAATTAGGGCTGGACTGAAATGAGACGGTAGGAATTTCTATTAGACTGCACTTGTTTTCAATGCACTTCAGGGAAAAGTCATCAAAAAAACAAAACATACAGCAATACGTTTAGGTTAATCCTAACAGGAAGCAAAAGAAAAATATTTCACAGACATAAATATGTAATTGTATAACTACAGAGCAGATACTTTTTTTTATATTACCAGAGTAGTTTAATTTCCCTTCAAGAAATCTATTTGCAACTTAATTATGGAACTTATGTAAATATTTAAATTGAGTCAAAATTAGTGCCCATATTTTTTAAATAAATGAACAAAAGGTTGTGTGGCAAGTTTTTTTTCCTCTTTCTGATTCTACTCCAAAATTACCAATTATCCAATTATTTATTGTATAAAATATTATCCAATATTTTTTATTGACATTAAAATCATACATCATAGTGAGATTTGTTATTACAACACAGTTGTACATGCATACACATTATCCAATTTTCAAAGTAATCATTATTAATTTTTCATTATAAAGTTCTAGTTGAATATACTTTTATATAAACTCCAGACCACATCTCTGATTATTCCTTTAAAATGGTTTCTTGGAAGTAATTGAAAAATTTTGCTCATTTCAAAAGCTGTTACCATAAATGTTAACTTTCTTTCCCGAAAGACTGCAACAATATATAACCTACTGGCAATGACAGAATGTCTACCTTACTTGAGTCCTCACTTTTTAAAACTTCTGATAATCTACAAATCTAAAAGATCCTCCCCTCTATTCCTTCCTTCCTGATGGAACCCAGGGCTTTGTGCTTCCTAAACATCCACTCTACCACTGAGCTACTCCCAACCCGTTATTTGCATTTGTATGGGATATTATTATTTTGTGAATTCTTTTTCTTTGACTACTTAAACAAAACAAAACTGGAAATCCGTTCTGTAACTCTTACCTCAATCATGATATCTAAACAAGAGTCCAAATCCCCGACTTGCAGCTTGTTGGTAAGGCCTTGCAGTAACATGTAAACAGTGAAGGTAAGCACGTGGACCTAAAACAAGATGCACAGTGAGAACAAGAGTGGTTACACACCCCACGCCAAATGAACCTAAGATCTAAGAAATACTGCAAAGAGAACACTCAGAGTTTATGTTATTGTTAGGAGCTCTGACAAATGTCACCATTAAAAGTCCTTTACCCATCTGAGTGCTTTGTACAAGGTTGTTTAGAAATACATTACCAATGCTTAGGATCTACAACTGTGACTAAAGCAGGTCAGTGATTTATAAAGGCACAAAAGTCTTCAACTTTAAAAGCCAACCTGTGAATTAAGGAGCTTATTAATGCTGAATGCAATCAAAGTTGGTACATAAGGAAAGAAACAAAATAGTAACCAAGCAAACAATCATTAGGAACTTACGATGAAACAGGCACTGTATTAATATCTCACATGTATTAAATCATTTAAGCTTCACGTATCCTTTCTATGGTGTAGATGCTAAATTATCAACATTTATCAGACGAGGAAGCTGAGACACAGAGAAATCAAGTAACTTGCTAAACAGCTACAAAGAGGTGGAGTTAGGATTGGACATTAGAGGGGCTGGTGCCATAGCCCCAGCTCTACATAACGTAGTATACTGGCTTTCAAGCTCTTTGCATTTTTAATGTTGCTTCCAGGGCCATCTACTCACCAAAGCAAACATCAGATTATAATCACAGGGCAAGGAAACACACTTAGTTGTCAATATATAAATTGGATCTTAAGGGCATAGTTTTTTATGTACCTTAATTGGGACTTTTAAATACTTTTTACATATTTACAATGCTTGCTATGGGCTTTATGTAATTCTTAAAAATTCTATTTTTTTTTTGGTGGAGGGATGAAGGACACCTGAAGAATACAATTTTGGCTGTGTCAACCTGATTATACTAAAACACCAAAATTATTGTTCTCTCTACCTTATTTTAGTTCTTTTAACAAATAGGGTAGATTTGGAGAACGGGTGAAGAAAAAGGGTTACTCATGGAAATACCTGGTGCTGCTTAAGAAATAGGTGAATGAATCCTCAAGGACAGAAAGTATTGCATTCATCATGTGTGCCAGCACCTAAAACAGCATCTCACATAATGTGCCACGAAGTAAACGCTGGTTTAAACAATAAAATAAAGATGAATACCAACAGGGGCTCTGGTTCAGTTAAGATGGAGAAGGCATATTCTACTCTCTGCACTGGATGTAGCTATAAAGTGTGGAAAGGACCCAAGGAGTAACTTGTAGGGGAGAACACGAGAACTCAAATGCCACCAAATGTTCAGAGAGTTTTCTAGCATTTCTCAGCTGACGCAGGAGTGTGTGCCAGGAGGCAGACGGAGAGAATGCTAGGGGAAGCCTCCTATTCTGGTGTGAACAGCAAGAGAGAACTCATCAGGCTCCAGAAGGATAAGAAAATCTCTCATCTTATTTTTTCCATTCTCTGGCACCCCAGGTCCAAGCAACATTGTAGGGGTGATGACAGTGACTTGTAATGGGGTTTGGCAGGAGCCACAATTCTGGGAGGGGAACCTGAAGACAGACTGATGTAAATTATCTAATCTAAATAATAGAGAGGAAGATAACTGTGGTTAGGTTGGGTGTAAGGTCCTACTATCTGCATTTCTAACAACTCAGTGTTTTCTATTTTGCCTGGTGCTCTGTTTTTATAACTTATATAATTTAACTTTTTTCTTTCTGTGTACTGGAGATTGAATCCAGGGGAACTTTACCACTGAGCTATGTCCCCAGGCCTTATTTGTTATTCTGAAACAGGCTCTTGCTAAGCTGCTGAGGGTCACCTCCAACTTGTGATCCTCTTGCTTCAGCCTCCTAAATAGCTGGGATTAAGGTGTGCACTACTATTTGCACCCTAGATCTGCTTTTTAAAAAGATCTTTTCAGACCTAAGTTACATGATATTTTTTTTCTCTCAAATTATTTGATTCTGAGTTTCATATTCTCGGGATCTTATTAAAATTATTAAATATATATTGAATATACTGTCACAGAGTGAATAAGAAAAGAACATATTCATTTGCTTAAAGAGTGGAAACAGCAAAGCATGGTGGTACACGACTGGAATTCCAGCAACTCAGGAGGCTGAGGCAGGACAGCAAGTAGGGTTCAAGATGCAAGTATTTGAAATCCAACCTAGGTTGAGTATAAAGCACACAATGCAATTTACCTGATACCCACGGACAAGGGTGGTCTTTAATTCTTTTAAAACATACTGCAAGAAGTGCACACCCAGATCTTCTATTATTTTTGCGAGAGTGCTGCGTGCTATGTCTCTGATTTCCTGTGCTCTGTTCTTGAGGAGAGCACACACTTTCAGCAAAATACTAGAAAATAAGAATTTAAAAAAGACAAATCAATAAACAAAAATCAAATATCACTCTGTCTCTTGATTACTCATAATGCTAGGTTTCCCTTAGGATTCAGAAGTACAGCAAAGTATGAGAGTACCTCTCTTCTTTATAACAAAAAAGACTGAAAATTAGGAACAAAAGAACCAATATCTGAGGTCCCCTAAATTTTTTCACATACATACCCTGGCAGATTAGCTTCCATGACTTCTTGTGGAAGGGACTGCATCAGTTTAACCATGGCAAAAGCTAAAGGGACTCGAACCACTTCCTCATCATTCACGATCTTGGACTTGATGAGCTTGTGTTCTTCCTCCCTTTTAGTCTATAAAAAAATATATATTAAAACAAAAATAAGGACGAGGGACACTTACAGTGTAACTCCGTATTTGAAAGACAAGTTCTTTTCATGTTTAAGCCCATTTCTAGTGACTTTAAAAAAAACTAAACATTGTATCTGTTGGAACTTTCAAGTGTTTGTGTGACATGGTTGGTACATAGAAATATGCTTCAAATAGAGAACGTTCATTTACAAATATACAAAATGACCAAGTCAATACCTTATGTTAGCAATTGGCAAACTTTTTTGCCAAGAGACAGGTAATAAGCATTTTTGGCTTTGTGGTCTCTGTTGAAGCTACTCAACTCTGCTGTAGTAATATAAAAACCGAATTAGACTATATGCAAACAAATGGATGTGTGTTCCCATAAAACTTTATAAATACAGCCGCAGCTCAGGGGCCAGGATTTGCTGGTTCAAGTTTTACAGTGAAGAGAAAAGACTCTAGCTTCATGAATGTACACTGCTAAATGTGATTCCTCTCAACCAGAGGAAAGATGAATTTTGAATGATAGAGAGTAACCTTGAAGTAGAAAATGGAAACACTCTAATTTGTTTTTTTGTTTTTTTTTTTTTGGAAATGCGAGTCATCTTAATATTTGCTTCAGAAATAGAAAAGCATATATCTAGCATAGCAAAATCATAATGCCAGGCCATTACTGACTAGCTCCAGCAGGAAATGATCCTGAAGTTAATGAGAGAAGGGAGGGGAATTACAAAATGTTGAGATATAAGGGAACTCAAGCTGTGTGTGGTGGTGCAGCCTGTAATCCCAGCTACTCTAAGGATTCTAACTTCAAGGCCAGCCTGAACAATTGAGGGAGTCCCTGACTCAATTTATTAAGAGGCAGGGGATGTAGCTCAGTGGAAAAGTGCTCCAGGGTTCAATCCCAGTACCACAAAAAGAAAGAAAGAAAGAAAAAAACAAAACAAAAAAAACCCCCCAGAAACTCCCAAAAGCTAAAGTCAGTCAAGGAGCCTGGTGTGGCAGTGCCTCACCAGCACCCAAGTTCATACAGACCAGCCTGGCCCCAAACAGAGTTATTACCGTAGATGCAAGGCACTTATGTAGCCTGGGGAGTATATCCCCAGTTATGGTTCCGTGGATAGTTATAATTGTTCTCTCCAATTCTTCCTTATTCCGAGGAAGGAAAGAGACAGACTTTGTGATACAGTTGGATTCATTAGCATCTGTCCCCTTGGAGTCAGCGGGATCAGGGTTTGCCAGAGCTTCACTGTTGTCCAACAAACCCTTGGATGTACTGTCCTTCTTTTCCTCATCCATGAGCTCGAATTCCATGGCTTCAGACTCAATCATTTCCACTGTATCTATGTTTAATAATAAACAACAAAAGCCACCTTTAATGAGGAAAAGCACAGCTGTGGCAAGTAGTGTTTTCCACTGACGTCTAATGTCCAATAAAAAACACCTGATCTGATCTCCAAGTATAAGCAGGCAAGGTTAAATGCCAAGGAAGCAGCAGGGAGTGAAAGGCCATTTTTGCTTTCTCACAGTTGAGAGCCTAATGAAGGACAGAGACAAGTGAATTGGCAACTATGAAAGAATGTCCAATAGTGAGGACAGGGTCATTTGAGCACCCATTTGGGGCAGAGAGGAAGGGCACACTGGGGAGAAGATTCTTAGTTAAAAGAAAGCTTCCTGAGTCCTGTGGTTAAGTTTTCAAAAGCAAAACTTCTATGGGCATGAACACTGTAAGAGCAACCAACAGTTCTCATGCATCAAATTTTCTTATTCCAGGACTCAGTTTATTAAAGGAAATTAGGCAGTATAGTATTGTGGGACAAGTCCAGACCTCATCCTGCTAACAAACTATATGACCATAATCAATTAACTTGACTCCAGTGGGCTATGGCACCCACTTTGCAAGGCTGTGAGGATTAAATGAAATAAAATCTAGAATTAAGTAAAATATATGTCAGACATGTCACTGTCAAAAAATGGGAGCATCAATCTTTTTTTTTAGCTTACTTGCTTTGTAGCTTTGGCAATGTTACTTTATATCTCTGAAGCTCTGTTTCTCATATCAAAAATATGGGGTAACTAATACTGGGAATCTTGGAAGTTTATTATCAGAACAAATGAGATAATGTCTATAAAACCTGGCTCATAGCAGGTGCTCAATAAAGGTTTCAAATTTCATTACACTCCTTTTCCCTTTCCTTAAAAAGGCCACTATTTTGTGGACTATGATGCTCTACTTGGGTTGGTACAGTGATGACTTAGGTTAATTTGGGGCCTGGTGGTAATCAGCAGGGCAGGGCTCTTGGCTGCATTAGAATGTGATGGTCAGTCTTTTATATTCTTTTACCATTATCTGATATGAGCAGTACAGAAGAGATTAATTATGAAGGAAAACAAAGGGAGAAGAGCTATTTCGAAGGGCAGGGACCCTATGGTAAGCTGATGATTGTTTTGAGGGAGAGGATTTGTTTTGGACAGCACCTAGAGCCACTGACAGTCTTCAGAGAATAACCTCAATGTGTGCTTCCTAAGATGATATGAATCTAATTCAAGGAAGACAAGTCTTTCTATTGACTTCCCTAACCTTTTAGATACTTGGAATCAGCCTTTGCAGATAAGATATCTTGTTTGTTATTTGGCTTCCTTACTGAGTGGAGGCTAGACTTAAATTAACTATGCCTCATATAAGAAAAAAAGTTGTTTCTAAAACAACTAAAGTTCGTAAACCCCAGATACCATTAATAAAATATCCCAGTGAAATAATTTCCTATAAGTAAAAACAAAATAAAACCTGAATATTGTGAAATGTCACCAGGAGTTGGCAATCATTTTCAAAAGACATTCCAGGCAACTATTAAATGGAGAAATCAATGGCACAGGAACAACAACAGCACAACATATAAGAGAGCCAAACTCAGGTGTCACACATATTTAGTTCAGACAGCATAACCAGATTTCAGTTATCTTTTAAATATATCACACTACATAAATTTGGGTAACTTGGACAATTTGAACTAGTTTAGAATAAAGACAGTTAACTAAACTCTCTATGAAGAAATAGTTAAGCAAATTAAATATTTTTAAATTAACAAATATTTATATTTATGCAAAACTGCCAAAAGCCTATTTAACTGGTTAAAGAAAACAGTGCTGCTGTGTGCAATGGTGCATGCCTGTAAACTTGGTGACTCCAGAGGCTGAGGCCAGCCTGGGCAACTTTGAACCATCTAAAAATAAACCAAAAAAGGCTGGAGATGCAGCACTATGGTAGAGCCCCTGGGTTCAAACCCCAGTATTTAAAAAAAAAAAAGAAAAAATAGTAAACTGAGGGCCAGAATATTTCTGTGTCTTTAGTCAAAATAATGAGGATAAACGTCTTGGCCTATTTGAGTGCTGAATTTTTTTTCTTTCATTTTTCTATATTGACTAGAACCTCTAGTTCAAAGTTCAGGATAACAGCATCTCATGCTGTTTCTTAAGCAATCATTAAGCTTATACTTCTTTATCCCTGAGTAAGATGTAGCAGGTTTTTATTTTTAAAAAAATATGGAACACTGCGCGAATTAGCGTGACATACTTACCCAGAGGCCCTGTTCGTCTTCTGTCTTACTCTAATTTCAGTATATGTGTGGCTCAACCAAGCCCTTGCATTAGGTTTTCTAAAGATATCTTTTAACAAGTTAAGGAAGTTTCTACCTATTCTGATTGAGAATCTCTTTTAGCTTGAGTAGATATAAAATTTAATCAAGTGTTTCCCCGGTGTTTAAACGGACAATCATGTTTTTATATGCTAATATGTTAAGCACCATTAACTACATTTCCAGGAGCAAACAAATACTGCATTCCTCGAACAACCAACTATGGTCATGTTTTTAATGCTTTTTATCACTTACAGAATTTCGCCTGTAAATATTTGGTTTAGGATTTTTATATCTGTGTTAATGAATGACACCTTGTGATGCTCCATTCTCACAGTGTGAGTCAGTATGGAATTATAGCAATTTTATGAGTTAGTGGGGACTTCCTCTTTTTCATTCATCTAAAAGAGCTAATAAGTTTGAAATTACCCATCCCTTGAATGCTTGCTAAAGCATGCTGACACAACATTCTTTACCTGGCATTTTCATCAGGAGAGGCTGAACTATAGACCAAGTTTGTTTACTGGTGAGATACATCAGATTGTTTATTTTCTTCTAAAGTCAGTTTTCTTTAGACAGTTTTTATACTACATTTTTGCCAAGAATATGATTATTCCACCCAAGAATTGAAATTGATAAGTATAAATATTATCATACTCTTTTCATTTAATTGTTTTCATTTTTAGTTCCTAATATTATTTATTCTGTCTTCTATTTTTACTGATCAATCTTATTACCAGGCATTTGCCAGTTTACAATCTTTTCAAATATTAAAGTTTTATTGATCTTTTTATTGTATCTTTTGTATTTCACTAACTGTTACTTTAACTTTTTTTCTTTTCTTACATTTGCTTTGCTTTCATTGGTTAATGGCCTTTCTAAATATAAAAGTGATGGACTTCTAGGTAAGTAACCTAAAATTCAGGGTTTTTTTTTTTTTTTTTACTAATAAAATTTAGGATTGGCTATCTTCACAGTTACATAAGTTTTCATAACAACAAGCCATTCATTTTAGTTTTTTCCTGA
The DNA here is from genome assembly GCA_020662805.1 of Glaucomys volans. Taxonomy (NCBI): domain Eukaryota; kingdom Metazoa; phylum Chordata; class Mammalia; order Rodentia; family Sciuridae; genus Glaucomys; species Glaucomys volans. The sequence goes on from JAJEJO010000776.1 coordinate 827,360, forward strand.
TTCATTAATTGGTCATAGCTATAAAGAACCAAAAAAGGAGTAAGTTGAATTTTGCCATCTTTAATTCATAATCAAAATGAATACAGGATGAAAACCTAGTTTAAGAAAGTTTTAAAAACTTACTTTCTTCATTCTGAATTTTTCCCATTTGTTCTTCAAGAGTTTTGTGGTCAAAGTGGAATGCTTCTAACACTATTACTAGTAAACTGTTAAAAAAAAAAAAATACACACATCTTCATTTGATTATTGATACCAATGGACTTAAAAGGAAATGTAAAGTCATGAACATTACAATTACTTTTGCCAGTCTTTTTTTTTAACTTTAAACATTATCATAACCTTATTAATACTATGTAAAAGCAAACAGATTAAAGACAAATTCAAGAAATAATTCTAAGATTACATTAAAAACACAGAAATAAGAAGTCTGACTATACCTGACACCCAGCTTTTGATTGATCTGTCCTGTCTGTAAGACATGAATGAAATGTTTCAAGTAATATATATATGCTGACCAAGAAAGATGTCTGCAAATAGCTCCAATAACTTCTGTGGCAGCAATGGTTATATTTTCGTGCTGTAAAATAAAAACAGCATCATAAATGTAGAACAAGTACTGGCTGATAAACTATGAGGCTAACATGGCTTACACAGTGGGTGATCAGTAATTATAGAAAGGGAAGAACATCCAAATGTCCAAACTATACTCCACTTCCTCTTGTGATCTCCGGAAAAGATGCATCTAAAGGACTGACATCTTCCTTTAAAGGATATTCACATATTTGACTCTTTTCTACTCAGACCTACCTAACTGATTCAAGACTAGATACAGTGAATGAAATCTATTCAATGTACAAAAGTAGACAAATATTGGGGCTGACATGTACCACAATGGTAGACTATTTACCATGTGCAAGGCCCTGGGTTCAGCGGCTGGCACTAGGAAAAAAATTTGACAAATGTCAAAAACTATACACTATACTGCTCTTAGCACTCAAAAATATGCTGTTTCCACTGGATGCAGTGGCACATACCTGTAATCCCAGCGGCTTGGGAGACTGAGCCAGGAGGATCACGGGTTCAAAGCCAGCCTCAGCAACTTAGCAATGCCCTAAGCAACTCAGTGAGACCCTGTCTCTAAATAAAAAATACAAACAAGGACCAGGTATGGAGCTCAGTGGTTGAGTGCCTCTGGGTTCAATCCCTGGTACCAAAGAAAAAACCAAAACCAAACCAAACCAAAATCCTATCTCAGAAACATCACTAGAAAAGGAGACAAAATATGTGACACAACTTTTCAGACTCTGGACATCAAACAGAACAGGAGAACAGTGATCTCTGAGAGTCAGGAAACATGAAGTGAGTCGTGTAATTACACAAACTTACTACGTGCAGAGAATTGTACAGTCACACGCAGCACAGGAAGGTTAAGCCGAGCATGGCCCATTGGTCTCCCTGAGTTAAGGAGAAAAGAGCTGAGGCGATGGTAGTAAGCCCACAGGGCAGAATACCAGAGGAAGAGACCTACACAGAGAGAAATCCCCCTGAAACTTCAGCTGAGTGCTGATGAGTATATGTGAGTAAGAAGTATAGATTTAAGCCCAAGCTGATTAACAATTACCTTAAATGTAAATGTTTAAAAGTCAGTTAAAAGGGAGATCCTGTCATATTGGAATTTAAAGGAGTAATCTCTCAACTACTAGATTCTTTTAATTTTTTTTTTCAGTCAGGGTCTTGCTATGCTGCCCTCAATCTCACAATCCTCCTACCTCAGCCTCCCAAGAAACTGAGATTTAAATTATAGGCATGTACCATAGCACCTGGTTTACTTAGATTATTCTTTTAAATATTTCTTAATAACTTAAAACAATAAACTCCATTATTGTATAAGGTTGTGTAATCAATTGCATAAATTCAAGTCATAAATCCTGACATTACCTCAATTAGACTTAAATTTCTGTGACCATTTCTTAGTTCCATCTTCACTGATCTATATAATCAATTAAACATTCAGCCAGTTTCCACGAGGTGCCAGACACTGTTCTAAGTTCTGTGTAGTACAGAGATTAACTAGCCCTAAATTCAAACACCAGTTCCAACTCTGCTTTTGTGAAAGTTATAAAACCTCACCTACTCTTCTCAGTTTCCTCTCCTATAAAACAGTGGCTCAGAACAGTCTTCACCCCATAAAATTGAGTGGTGGTGAGGATAAAGAAGGAGTATAGATAGTCAAGAATGCAGAACAGTGCCCGGTACCTGGTACAATGTGAAAGGTAACTATTGTTTTATTTCATTTCTTATGTGCCATTTAGGCAAATGACTCTGCTGATCAATGGAGTTTACCAGAATTAAGTCCTATGACACAAAAATTAAAGTATATTACCTCAGCAATATGATCATTTCTAGCAGGGGGAATGTTTTGTGGTTGGGCTTTGTGAGGTAATAACAGAAAAAATACAAGTAACAGTCACCATTTACGTAGCATTGAGTATGTACCAGGCATAGTTATTAAGTGATTTAGAACTACCAGAACTATTCTAAGCCTCTAATTAAGGTGATGATGCCAATATGGATGCCATCAACTCATTTACATATTGGGAAAGTGTGTCATGATAAGGGTAGAGATTTGTTGGTTTCTAGATCTAATACCCTACCTTGAGCATTTTCTCATCAAAAATTGGAGTCATGGCATAAGGCATAATATAATTCTGAAGAGATTTGGAAGACATCACAACTTTGCCCTCCATTAGCTGTTTTGCCAGTTTCTTCAAGGCTCTTGCTCTTCTATGGATCTAAGAGTAGAAAGAATATGAATGAATTACTAAATAATCTCACTTCTAACCAGCTCTACCTCAGTACCATGTCTTTTTCCACGGAAATATTAAAGGAGTAAAACACAGTCCATTTGTTACATGAGCAAACTAAACCTTGATTTACTTTCAGAAATGCAATTTATAGCATTTAACAATGGGTCCCAAAGCAATTAAACTTACTTAGGAAAAGACAGAGAAAGGGTATATTATTATTGTTTGTAGTTTGTGATATCATCAAAATAATGATACCCAAGGAAATGATTATCTTATATATAAATCTGATAATAATGAAGACCAAGGAAAGAAAAACTTAAATCCTTTGGGGAAGTTAAAAAAGTCTTCTAAATGAGACATAACTGCAGGCAGGGAAAAGCAGAACTGGTGCCTACCTGTATGTGTTTCATGTTCTCAAAGAAGTCCATTTCTGGATCATGGTAATGAGTAAGCTGTACCAACTCTTTAAACTCCAGCTGACTTGGAAAGGTTTGAATTAAACAGGAAAGTATTGTGGTATAATCCTGTTGAATACTCTGCAAATATCAGTTAAGAAAAAAATTAAAATTTAAAACAATCTGCTTCTTAGATAATATGAGGTGGCACCAGAAAAGCCATTAAATTAAGGACTACCACCATCATCTCCACCACCGCCAAACATTTCCATTATTAAAAAAAAAAACAAAAAAAAACAAAAGAGACTGCTGTCCTGTCTATTCCCACTCTCCTGTTGGTGAATAGTCACCAAAGTTTGGTGACTATTTTAAGTATTAATTAAATGAACTAAGCCTGACTCCTTTTCTACACAACAATGGCAGAAGAGGGAAAATTTAAACCAAACATCAGAAAACAGTGTTCAGAGGACCAAGTTATAATACCTCTGTCTGGCTCTTCAACCCTTTTCTCAATTTCTCCAGGAGTGAACGATGAATGATTTCTCTGTATTCTTTCTCTGTGACATTTAAGGCAGCTAGCTTTTTGATAATACTCATCAAGCACATGCTGGCATTGTCACTTAAAGACATATCTCCTAACTAGAAATAAGAAAAAGAACCCAAGTTATTCTGTGTGTGTAATAACTACATACAATATGAAATATTATTTCCTAAGCAAAGTAAAATATCATTGCTGGTTTTTACAAAGCCCCTATTACTGCATAACTTAGGATGAACACAGTGGAGGAAATGTGACGGATATAATAAATGACTTTGAAAAATTATGCTTATTGAAAAGTGTCACTTAATTTCAGGAAGCACTATGAACTGTACATTTTAGTTTTACTTCCCAAAGCAAGCAGTATAAGAGGTCTGAAGGCCAATTTTCAATATTCAGTATTATCAGGTCACCAATGAAAATGACAGAGTTGGCTGGAGTAATTTGGTATGTGCTCCAGAGTTCCTGGCTTGAGGAATGTAGCCCAGTGTAGAGAAGAGATTCCTAATTCAGCCCAGGCAGTGACAGAACTCCAGTGTTGAAACTGATAGTGATACATGAAGAATAAGCCCCAAATAGGAGAGCAATTTTTCATGTATTACATAATACTTAATAACAAATAACTGTAACATGCTGCACAGTTTATCAATGGCATTACATAACTAATAAAAAGCAAGGATTCCATTGTCCCCCATTTTGGACTTTGTTCAGTTCAGCAACATGGCACTTACTATAATCCAAATACCTTTTTCTTCTACCATATCATCAACAAAAAGGGCAAACTTTCAAGTTAGATAGATAATAGAACTTTTTAAAAAATGGAATGTAATTGACATAACATAAAATTAATCCTTTTAAAATGCATAATCCAATGGTATTTAGTCTATTCAGGGTTGTGCAACCATCACCACTATCTAATTTCAGAATATTTTGTCACCCCTAAAAGAAGGCCTATACTCACCACAGATCATTCCCTATTCCTCCCTCCCTGCAGCTCTTGATAAACATTAATTTATTTTCTTTCTCTTTGGATTTCTTCTACATAACTTTTACTTTTTCAAAGTGCTTCCACCTATACTATTTTATTTGAAATATTTGTCTTTTGAATCCTAAGAATAACAGTTCTTTGCCAAATGAAAAATTCTTGGTCTAAAAGAAATTTTATCCTAATAACATTTATTCCTGCCAAAAACAAATTTAAAAATTAGGTGATAATATTAGGTAGTTGTATTATCAAACAATTAAAAACTCATACAATTTTGCTATAAAAACCTACCTCCATATTATAGAAACAATTATGCATAACTGGAATTAGGAAGTTAACATCCACAGTCTGCATTTCTTTAACATAAGCAGTGATGGTCTGGAATGCTGCAAAGCGAATGTCGAAGTTGATGTCATCAAGATGTCTTTGATCAAAGGCATTAAGCTACAAGAGATGCCATTGAAATCATATAAATGATAAGGTGCATAAATCTTAAATAATACTTTTGACATCAAAGAGAAATGAGATTTCTTCTTTACCTTGACAACATCAGTAATATATTTGAGTCCACTCTCAAAATCAGAAAGACTCTAAAAGGAAAAGAATCGTTTATTAGTGAATAGAACCTTAACTTTTCTGTCTTCCTACCCTTAGCTCCCTATCCCTATACAAATTCATTCAAAACCATCAGATTGGCACAAAAAAGGTTGATCTGATTTGGGGTAAAAATAAAAGGTTGTGGTGATTTGGGGTAAAAATAAAAATTACATACCTGGAAAACTGTACAAAGTAACTGTCTTGACAATTTGTTCTTAATAACTGAGAAGAGTTTAGCTAGAGGCTTGAGAAAGCTTGTAGGATCCAGACAGTGTTTTAACAAGTTTTGCACTGTCACCAGAATGTCAACCTCTGTATCCTTTAGAAGAAATGAGAAATCATACTTAAATAATTTATAAAACAGGTCAACTTGTACTTTGATATATTATTGCATTGGAAATAATTATTGATACATAATAGTACCTGGGAAAATTATTGCATGGTCTTTTAAAAGGTTTTAGAATTTTAACTTCATATAACACTCACAATAATGTTGTTAATAGTTTCTTCCTTTTCATTCCAGTAGAGAACATATGTGGTTTGGAAGCAAATTGCAATTGTGTAGTTAAAAAAGAGCTAACAAAACAAACTTGCTGAAGAGAAATAAGACACTTCTGGTAGTCCACGGATTTCTAAACTGAAAAGTAATTCACATAGTAATGTCCTGAGTGATGTTTAGTGTTGCTGCTGAGGGCTTAATGAATGAATGAATGAGCCACTCAGAATAAGTGGGACTGAGACAGGATTTGAGGATCAGAAACTCTTAGCTATGAATATTAGCTTAATATTAAAAATATTAGCTGAACATTAAAAAGCCTGACTTTCATTGAGTTTTACCACTGTGATCCGTATTTGAGACTACAAATGCATTTTTGGGTTTCATTTGTTGCTGATCATAGCCAGAGAGAAAATCCTGAAATTAATCAGAAGTTAAGCAAAGAAAACAGAGATTAAAACATTTACTGTTGTGGCTGATGGTGATGTATCTACCTTTCTGCCTGTCTCCATTCCTATTTCTGTGCCAAATTTTTCTACATGTAATTTCTGTATGATGTCTTTTAAGTTCGTCAGGACAGTTGCACCAAAGAAATTAAACAATAAAATTGTTGCTTATAACTAAACCTAGTGATAAAGTGCCACTTCAAAGCCAAAATAAATGTTAAATGTTCTATGAATTTGTACCTGAGCAATATTACCACGGTGGAGGAAAGGAAGGAGAAGTGTAATGAGGAGAGAACTTTGTTCTTTGTCTTTCATAAACTTGCTGATCCTACAGAAGGAAACAAATGGATATGTTAGGAGGACAAACAAGTTAAGAATATTTCCTGAAGAAGTTAACTTTTTTGTAGAAAAACATTAGCAACTAAAGACAGTTTTAACATTCAAATAGACATGTGGCTTTGGAGTATGTATGCATGTGTAAGAAGGTTAACTGAATTATTCAGCAGTGCCCTCTGATCTTATTCCTCTCTAACATTGAGCTCCTGGGGATGATTCTATTTCTTTTACAATATTTGACTGGGTAGGTGGGCTATAACTCCAGAGCTATAATGTGTCATTTGTAATTTTTTCTTCTTTTCTTTCTTTCATTATCATAAATTGAAATCTAGGGTGCTTAAGCACTGAGCCACATGCCTAGACATTTTTCACTTTTTATTTTGAGAGGGGTCTCCCTAAGTTGCTAAGGGCCTTGCTAAGTTGCTGAGGCTGGCTTTGATCTTGTAATCCTCCTGCCTCAGTCTCCCAGCCACTGGGATTACAGCTGTGCGCTACCATGCCTGGCAGCAAAGTTATGATTTCTAACTTTGCAAGGAAATAACATTTTTAACAAAGATTTAAGGTTTTACATACAGGATTTCAGTAATTCTCACAACAACCCTGTGATAAAGGAATGTTCTATTAGGGGCTTGAACATACTAAGCAAGTGCTCTACCACTGAGCTACATCCTTGAGCCCTAAGATAGAATCATTTCTTGCACTCAGGTATAATAACCTTGCCCTTTATAGAAATCACGATTACATACTACTAGGTTGACTGACAAACAGATGCTTAAAAACAAACAAAACAATCTGTTCTTTCAAGGTAATCATTTTTATCAATTAAACTAAAAAAGCAGAAACAAAAAATATGCCACCACTGAAGCCAAGGCTTTAATTAAAACATGCAAATACTGTTTTTTGTTTGTTTGTTTGTTTTTTGTTTTTTTGCGGTGCTGGGGATTGAACCCAGGGCCTTGTGCCTGCAAGGCAAGCACTCTCCCAACTAAGCTATATCCCTAGCCCTAAAATATGCAAATACTAAATAAGCAAAATCTATTAGTCTGATGTGGGACTCTGAAGTAAACTGTCTTTAATACAATTACATGAAGGCAAATGCCATAAAAAGTTTCCAATGAGTATGCCAGCAGAGAAACAACTCAGAATTAACTTAAAAGTGGAGGGCACTAGACCCAGGGCATTGCACATGCTAACCCTGTGCTATACTACTGAGCTACACTCCCAGCCCTATACATATTCCTACTTTATTTATTTTTAATGGTGGTAGTACTGGGTATTGAAGCCAGGACACCTCCTATATACTACTGAAAACTTTTTAAACTTAATTACCATGTTCAAACAATTAAAAACCAAGTTAAAATTTTAAAAAATTATAACCATGTATGATAATGTAATCTTTTAAGTGCCAACATGTCACTTACTTTGAAAGGATACCAAGTTCTTTACTGACTTGTGCCCTATTCTTTTTCTTTTTCACCTTTTCAGCACTTATTGTGGTTTTGCTGAGATATTGAAGAATTGTAGGTACATGAGGTAGAATTAATCTTCCTCCCACTGTGATAGACTCTGAAATAAACAGTGATTAATGTTTGATTTTCATAAATCCTCATAAAGCATAATTGTATAGTACAGATACAGAAAGCGATCAACTACTAATGAACATTTAGTTAAATTTCAACTCTAAACATCACACAACTTTTACTTAAAAGAGTTATATTGTTGGATAAAACAAGAATTTGTTAGAGATAGTTGAGGCTTTCTTTAATCCATTTCTGATAATAGTAATAGAACTGTTGGGGTAATATGGGAGGAAGAATGCAGAGAGATAATGGTAGCAGTCATCTGACAATTTCCTAAAAAGTAACTTAGACTTTGTGGGCAGTAAATAATCTGCATTCCTTTGTCTGCAAAGAAAATTCAGTTTTTATAATAGAGTATTTTGACTTTTTTCTTTTTTGAGAAGAATCACTGCCTCTGAAGACAAAGAATAATTTGTTTTATACAGTATACACACCTTCTGTGTCAGCAGCGTAAGTGCATCCAGTTACTGGTAAGCTTGACAGTGCTTCTGTGGGCTCAAAATCTGGAAGGTTAAGAAGGTCATCAACTATATCCATCACAATACTGGCTGTGGCATCAGAGAGATTCTTTGCTGAGAGAATTGCAAAGACATTGGTCAAGATATCACATTCTGGGTGCCCAGGTTTCTGTTTAGCCAGGAAAGGGAAATATCTGCAGGGAAAAAAAAAAAAAAAAAACACACACACATTGTAATAATCACCTCATTTCCCAATGTTTATTTCTAAAAATATGTTTCATATAATTTTCACAATGAGCTTAACAAATATATATGGATGCATATGAACATTAAAAGTTTGCTTTAGAGAGGAATTACTTTAAAATCCAAAACTTGATCTAAACTAGGCACTTTGTAAATATTTTATTATTTAGGCACTTTTTGTGTATTTCTTATTTAATCCTTAAAACATCTCTATTAGGCAGTATTATTTCCACATTACAGATGAAAAAACTGAGATTTATCCAAAGTCATTGAGCTAACAAGTAGTAGAGATGCAATCTGAACCACAGATTAAAGTCTTAGCCCTTTCTAAGAGAAACATATGAAAGCCTATTTTGTTGAATCTCCCCCTTTAGGAAATTTTTAAAACTTGAAATTTAAAAATTTTTTTTAAAAATTAGAATTTTAAAAAATAATTCCCATTAGATTTTTAAAAATCTTTAATTTTTCATTTTGAAATAATTTTATATCTGCCCCTAAAATTGCACAAAGTGTTTTCATAAATCCTTTACCCCAATTTCCACAGTTTAACTTCTTATATAACCATGACACCCATCACCAAAATCAGGAAAATAGCATTACAGAATACTATTGACCAATCTCCAGATTTTACTTAGACATCATCAGATGTCCTACTGCTGTCCTTTTCCTGAGCCAGGATACTACATCAGATTTAGCTGTCATGTCTCTTTTGTCTCCTCTAATCCATTACGGTTTCTTAGTCTTTTTTTATTATTTTATTTTTTAGTTGTAGGTGAACACAATACCTTTATTTCATTTTTATGTGGTGCTGAGGATTGAACCCTGCACCTCACACATGCGAAGTGAGTGCTCTACCACTGAGCTACAACCCCAGCCCGAGTTTCTTAGTCTTTAACCTTAACACTTTAGAAAACAGCTGGCCAGTTATTGATTTGGAAGTGCCCAATATTTTTTCTCATGATTAGACTGAAGTTGTATATTTTAGACAAGATTCCCACAGAATTCATGCTGTGTTCTCCTCAGTGTGACATACCAGGAGTAGGCTGTATTTCAATTCAAAGCTTTCCCTTTTTTTTTGTAGTACTTGGGATTAAGACAGCGCCCTGTACATGCAGGCAAGTACTCCATCACTGAGTTACATCACTGCTTCTTTAAAAAATTTTGTTTCAAGACAGGGTCTCACTAAGTTGCACAGGCAACTTTAACTTGTAATCTTCCTGTCTCAGCCTCCCAAGTAGCTAGGAATACAGTTGTGTGCTACCACATCCGACTCAATTATAAGCTTTTACAATGTGTATGTTTATATAGTAACCTAAAAATCTAGCTACTATAACATAGAGTTAGGAGGAGAGGCCAAAAAAACTTACGTGTTGTATCTGGATGGGCAATATTCAGAGATTAAGACTCACACAAAAGACTTAAATATCCCTCTTAGTGGAAACATATCAAGCAGGGCAGAGTACAAAGGTTTTCCAGTCAGAGATATAATACTAACAATTTGTAGGAAACAATTCAGACAGTTTGACTATCAATTCATTATCACTGGAGAAAGGATTCAAGTACTTAAATATACTTAGTACTAACAAACTGATGGAAAAGTTCTATGAGGTGTATTCATATATCTTTCTGTATAATAAATATTGGGCACAGTACACACAGGTTCCAAAGAAGATAGGTCTCTTTTAATTTCCATTCTACAGGTGGAGAAACTGAGGCTCAGAGGCCATAGTAAAATGGTATTGCTCCATGCTGAGGTGCATGGCTCAACAGAAATTTCAACCACTCAATCAATATGCAATGAATATGGACTAAACAGGGATTAAGAGGAGCAACCCTCTGTGGAGAAAGACACAATTATGAGTGAGAAAGGGTTTCTATCTTCAAGGAGCTTTGGGTAGATAATTATGAAGAGAGAGAGTACAATCAAAGCAGTAGTGCTGTCAAAGCCTCAGAAAAGTGGACAGACCTCGCAGGAGGAAGAGACGAAGCCATGCAAGGTTCATGATGATCAGAATCAGTGCAACTGAGAGTGTGGTCAATGACAGCCCCAGTTATGTCGGTTGTTTTGGCCTCATTAGTTTCAGCATCTCTTTTCACTCAAAGGAACGTACAGACAATAAATTGTATGATCACCCTAGCTGGTAAGAAGTTTTTGTTGTCTTGAGTTCACCTAATTTCTAAGACAATTTATCCCATTATAAGCTTAAAGATACTGACTACTGTTCAGCTCTACCTGCATTTAGGCAAAGTAAATGTTAGACTCTGTACAGATGGAAAAACCTATTTGATTATCTGATGGACACTTTTTGTAAACTCTAAGTGTACTTCAAAATCTGAATTTACTTTTTATCAAAGAGTAACATTCCCATGAAGTGGTTCTGAAATATTCATTCATTCATTTTTCTACATAAAACTACATGTGCATACCTGCTGCTATGAAAATTCCAAGGATAGTCAGCCCTTCCAGAGAATTTTTTCAGGTGAGTGTTAAATATAAAAGAAGCTCCCTAGACTAGTTTTGATAAGATTAACCTGAAACATCACCCCTTTATAAAGGGGGTGTGAGGGGAAGGTTATACCTTGCATTTCTGCTCCAGACACTTATTAGTTTCAGCAGAGGAGTGGGTGAATACTGACTCTCAGATCCAAGCCTGCAGATCTACAAAATAAAATATAAAAAGAATATAAAATAAAACACATAGAGAATTATAGCAAAGGCAAAAACAACCAAAAAGCAGAACAGAGAAATCACACCACAAGATGAAGAAAAAAAAAAAGCAAGGGACAGGGATTAAAATGTAAAGATAGGCTGAGAAAAAGATAAAGGGAAGCAAAATACTATCAACACTAAAGAAATGGCAAAGATGGTGCATGGAAGTTCTGGACACTTGAAAGGAATCAGGTGTTTTAGGTCTCAAATGGTCAGAAAAGATCGAGAGTTCTTGTAGCTAGAAATCTCCTAAAATCAAATTTCTCCTGTAGTCTTCTATGCTGTAGCTACATCAGTCATTATCATCAAGTGGTTACAACTAGAGAAATCAAACAAGAAAATGCATGCACCAACACCTGAATATTTCCCCTCAATGCTTATTATGTGAGGTGCCATGAAAGTTAATTTACATTTGTTTAGAGACACAATCATATTCAAATTAGCCTTGAGTATAAATGCCTAGGTATTTAAGAAACTAACTCTTGATCTTTAGATCTGGCAGTGGAGGGAATAAAAAAAAGTGTTCTGAATACTTTCAGAAATAAATACTTGCTTGGAAGAGAAAAGAGCAGAATACACATTCATGTCTAGGAGGCAGATTAAGATGTTAAATTAATAATAAAGAAGCAGAAGATGTCCAGGCAGAAATTAGAAATCTAGGTTTACCTGGGGCCAAACTGCACCATGAAACACAGCATCAATTTCTTCTGTTTTGAACTGATAGGATTCCCAATCCAAAAAGATATCAGTGACCATTTTGATTCCAAGACGTCTTAAATTTTTCAGTGGGTTAATAAACCTCAGCTGTATCTGCAAAACAAAGATCTACTATTTAAAAAAAAAAAAAAAAAAAAAAAGGTGCACACACAATTTTTGTCCCTAACTCTTCAGAGAGGCTCTCCTGCTCAGATGTCAAATCCAACTGGAAATCTTATTAGTAAATCTATTGACTCTGATTTTCATGGGAACATCAAAGGAACAAGTAACATTGCTATTCTCATCGAACTGGACAGAAAATCCGAGCAAAAAGATCAAATGGTGAGATGTGCTCCACTATTGCTGCCAAGTAAAATCACATTTGTTGTCCTGAAGAAAAAATAATCACATCTGTGACAACTTTGCATGAATAGAACATTCTAAATGAAACCTTTTTTTTTGCCATCTAAGGCAAAAGAATTAGACCTTCATTTCAACTCAAAGTATTTTTCTTTTCATTTTCACATTGTATTAATATTTTTTTTGCTATTCTAAAGTTTTCCAAATTGTTTATTAATTCTGTTATTTTCCACTTGTATGTCAAATTATTTACTCTCTAGATCCCACCACCCTACTTCCCCCCTTTTGCTCTCTAGCTTTCACATACAAAAGAAAATACAATCCTTGAATTTCTGAATCTGGCTTATTTAATTTAATGTGATGCTCTCAAGCTCCATCCATTTTTCTGCAAATGACATAATTTTGTTCTTCCTTATGACTGAATGAAACTCCACCATATACCGATCTATAGGCCGGTTCTACAACTATGGTGAATTGTGCTGCTATAAAAATGGATTATTTTATCTTCCTTTAAAACTAGAAGTTTTAAATTATTCTTGTTAAAATTAGTCTAGGGGACAAATCAAAGAATTTGTGACCTTTCCATGAAGTAGACAATTTTGTGTAGTAAAAGAAAGGAGAATGGATCAAGTTATGGGAAAAGCAGTGGGTCTGAACTGAAAGCAAACTTCTTTTCATAATAGATATTGCTACTTCTGCTAGCATCTCCTTTCACCATGAGATATAAAAATCACAAACATGCAGCCAATTTGTTCAGACTCCAAGTAGAATAATTCAGTAAGTTCCCACCAATGCCCTTACAGTCATAGTTCTGACTTCAACTTAATATCTTACTGGATGCAAATTTATTAAATTAGATGAGAGACTGAAAATCCCAAAGATATTCAATAATTTGAGAAGAGTAAATTTTATAGAAAAGACAGAATTTCCACTTGATATTAAAGAATGAAAAAGTGTAGGCCAGGCATAAGAGACAACAGCCTCAGAGAGATTTCCACCTGATATAAAATCTTGTAAAAACCAGACTAATAGAGGAAGATTCAATCCCTGACAGTTTTCCAATTGATTAATACACTGTGGCCACTGGGCACATAAGTGACAACTTATTTATATAAATGACTTTAATTACCTACATCAAAATCTAAAGACCACCCTGAAAATGTGCAGACAACAAATGCATTCAGATGCTGAATATCAAGTCTATGACCAAGATCTCATGAATAAAACTAACAGGGAAGTTACTTCCATGAAAATCTGATACTCCAATCAACAGATCAATCTGAATCTGAAAAAGTACCTTTTAAATTCAGGTGACTTACATAAGAATAAACAAGACTGCCCTTAATTAATCTGCTGGACAAGCCTAAGGGATCATGGTATCTCACATATCATCTACTATTAGCTAATATTATTCAAATTAAAAAGACAAAAGAAATGACAGGCAAATACAAGAGGTGACATAGTTATAAGTAACTCTGATCTGTTTCAATTCTATTGGCAGTATTTTCACTATGACATGAATATGCTTGGGGTGAAGGATAAATACTGCCTTTGATTCTTGAAATTATATAGTGTCATCATCATCTGGAGTAAATGACAAACCAACATCAGCAAGTAAGATTTTAAGTAAAACACCCCTGTCCTCCTCTAATCCCAACACCAACCTCCCTCCTGTGGGTAGGATCGGCAGGTTCTACTTGTTTCTCCAACTCCAGTGCTGGCTAACCAGTTTACTCCAAAATTGTTGAATAAACTGGAAAAAAACCCCAAAATATGAGCAACTGTAGACTTCAATTCCTCGAACTGTCAGTGTGGCTGAGTTTAGGTAAAAGTTACCACACTACCTAAATGTACAAAACCCCCAACAATCTTCATGGTACATCTTTTAATGTCAGTCAATACCCTGAAAGATAGGAAAGACATAAAACAGCAAATGTGTAACTGAACTCAAACACATAAATGTAGAACTTTAACTCACAAGAAAATCACTGTGGAATAATTCATTGTACCACTTAAAGGAATTCCATGGGCTTGCTAAAAAATGAAAAAGAAGAAAGCTCATATCTGGCATAAGCTTAACACCTCACTAACTAATGAACTGTGAAATAGCACAAATGATCCTCTGAGTCACTGATTGCTAACCTGGTAGCAAGGCTGCATTACTGAGTAACTTCTAAGTTAACCAAAAATTCAAAGGACTTATACAGGTTTTATAAAACCTATCACTTTTCCTGGCTTAGTATATTCATAGTCACTTTCACTTGCTATAAAGCATAAACTAAAACTCTCACATAGTTATTACTATGGTCCTTTAGCTCTCATATAACACAGCAAGATTTTTCCAAGACCTCTTTTCAGTTTTCACTCTTGGCCTCCCACAGCCTCTTTTCCACAAAGAAACCAAAGTGATATATTTTATCAGACAGTCTCTATCACTGCTCTGCCTCAAGTCTCTCAGCAACTTCCCGCTGAGTAGTTTAAGTGTACTTTTATACTTAGATGTGAATGCACCTCCTGCCACAGCCTACAAGGTCTATATAACCCACCCTATCTACCTCATATATCTGAACCTCATCTTACCCAATGTTCCCGATTTTTGCCACCTTCACCTTTTCTTTCTTTTCTTTTCTTCTTTTCTTTTCTTAGAACATGCTATGACTTCCACATGAGGAATTCTAACCTGGTCATGTGTTTCACTACTAAAGCAAACTGACATCCATGCCTAACTCCAAAATGCAACCTAAAATTTTGGCAGTCGATTTTCACTTATTATTGTGTTGAAATTATTTTAAAATAAAAATTTTTTTAAATGTAAAAATGAAATCATTTATCAGGACTGTTTTTGAGAGGTGATTCATTGGACATATCCATTAATGAAATGAGTCTGGATCTTAACTTTGGGTCCATTTTTCTCCACAAAGTCAGTCCCTGAAGACATTATATATGGATTACTTCACTAAACTCCAAAGAGCACACTTACATCTATACACCTGTTTCAATGGAACATAAATAAATGGTTTGGAATACAATTCAGAAAACATCTAACAGAGCACCTTTTGGCAGTTGGCCAGGTGAACTGTCTTGTCTCATCTTGCTGCTTATCTATTCAAAATACTGCAAATTGCAGGCAAGCATTTACTTTTGAGTCTCACACAACTGTCTCAAAATAACAAGGACGATGGCAATAGTGCTTGATTCTTTCACCAACCATTCTGAAGAAATGAGAATTGGATGATAGGTTACAACTCTTCAGCTCCTGAAATTAAAACTTAAGAAGATCAGCTAAAGTACCCTGAGCTGGGCTTCTGAGAAATGTATATGACTCTCCTACTATCTATTACTCCACCGCCTTTAAAAATATACACTTGATACAATCTCATAAGAATGAAGATTCCTGATGTATGGAAGATTGTTTTAAAGAGACACTTTCAAAGATTTATACAAGAAGATTTAGGTTAGAAGGACATCAGTATTTCAGGTCCAAACCCAATTTCAAAGTAAATCAGACTTCTCAGCCCAAGAAGAAGTATCTATAGTCAATCTCTCACCTTTTCTCGCTGGTCAAGTATGTGTGATACAGTTGCTGTCATACAGAGCAATATCTGCAAAATCTTTGGTAAGTATGCACTGATCAGATGGCTAATATTCTTCAATACTATTTCAAGGCTATTTAAAATTCCATGCTGACGACCCAAAGGAAGAACTTTAGACAAATCTGAATCTTCTATTGCTTGAATGACTGCAGAATGGCACTCTCCTAATGAAACAGAAGAAGATAATTGTGTATTGTAAAATGCTAGTTACTATATGTAATTATGGCTTCCTTTTAATTTCCCTCAATAATACATTGTTTCCTATTGTTATAATTAATAGATGACAAAGCACTTTTCTCATATATTATCTCCTTTTGATTCTTACTAAATATTCAATGAGCTAAAGCCAGGTTTTTATTCCTACTTTAAATGAGGAAACTCAGGTATAAAGGATAAGTCTCTCAAAACTAAGTCTCTCAGCCCAATTCTCATCCAATTATTTTTAATACTATTCCTAAAAATCTAAGTTACTAACAGTTGTTATTTCACCTGGCAACTTTACATGCATTTTTCTTACACTCAGCTTTCAAAGAGCTGAGTTCAGGGAATTCACGGAAACTGCTTTGCTATATTATAAACTCCGAGAAGGCTAAGAATCAAATGTTTTGTATCCCTTATAGTCCCTGGTTAATAAATACAACAATAATCCCATATAAAAAGTTGCTGGAATATGTAGATTGGTTATTACATGAGTTTTACATAAACCACCTGAGCTGAGATCATGAACCAACTGATTCATAAACTTTTTGGCCCATTTATGATACTATCATTCATTATCTATCCTCCTACAGTGGGGCTACACATGAACAAAAACTTCTGTATTCATTAGAGTCAGCTTCCATCACAGGACAATATTATACTGAATGAAAACCTATGTAAAAGCTGGGCCTACTGTCATAGAAAAATACCAAACAAACCCAAATACTGCTCTACAAATAAATATCTATGTTTGGAAAACCCAAAGCAACAGGAACAAAGCTTTTCGTAGTCAGGAAGGTCTGGGTTCAAATCCTAACTCTTGCACCTTCCAGTACCTTTCTAAGCCTCAGTTTCCTCATTTATAAAATGGGGACAATCAAATACTGATAGCTCATGTAGTTGTCTTAAGGATCAACTGAGTTGTGTGCAAAGGAGGCCTGTTAGAACATTTGGTATAAAGCACTTAACAAATGTGGGCTGTTATTATTAGTAATAATTACTAATTTGTGTACCAAACATACCACAGAGCATTACAGTTTGTTGTATACACTATTCTCTGTCACTTCTTCACTATGAGGTCAAAGGCAAATATTATACTCACTTTTCTGTTTTCAACTTAGCAGAGTACCTGGAGCACTGGAGGTGCTCAATAAATCATTACTCAATAGGTGAATAATTCAGTGAATAAATAAATACCAAGAAAATTAAATAAATTTTGCAATATGTTTTCAATTTCTTAGAAGAAACCCATTCTTGGAGGAACTCTGGATTATGTAGAAGGAAATCACGTGGGAGCAATGTGAATCTACATTGTGTACAACTATAGAAATGAAAAGTTGTACCCCATTTGTGTACAATGAATCAAAATGTAGTCTGTAAAAATAAAAATGAAAAAAAAGTATTCACCATTTTTCAAATGGTCTAAATGCACACAAAAATACACATTTTATTATCAAGGACTTAGTAACATAAGAGTGCTAATAATTCCCAGGGTCAATTGTGAGATCACCTAATTCAATGTTTAAAATGAACTGCACTTCAGCCAAATGACTGTCATTGAGGTTGGGAGGATCAACACAATTAGAAATATTTTTACTGTCCAGGAAAGTATGGAAACATATGACTTTATGTTTCTACATATTCAGCATATACATATATACATATATGAATATATACATATTCAGCAGGGAATGGGAGGCAGTTGGTAGGTACCATTCTTGAAGTGTTTCACAGGTTCAGACAGCAGGTCTAAGAATATCTGGATCTCCTCGGGTTGAGTCCCAGCAAGGAAGCGCAGAACAATGGCCATGCGGGTGCCTGAAGCAGATTTCCCCTGAGTTTTACTCCCAGTTTTATTCTTCATTCGACCATACAAAATTCTGAAAAGTCAAAAGAACATCATTTCTTTGCACATTAATTCTAAAACATATTACTAGCTATTTTCTTTTCCTAAAAAGCTGTAAGAGCAACTCAACAGATTTAAATTGTTGTATTATAACATAAGGAAAAATGAAAACAGAAATTAAATATTTAACACTGACATTTAGAAACAAACATAATAATAGAACAAACATAATAATATAGATAATATAATAATATAGATAATATAATTTAGAACAAACATAATAATAGTAATGATAATAATACAGCTAAAAGGAAGCAAGAAGAAAAAAATAGACAAAAGGCCAGAAGGTGTTTCTTTGTGTGAGAAAAGATGCAGTAAAATAGGTAAATCAAACATTAGGTGTAGTCAAGGAAAAATGAAAACAAGAACAGTGATTAAAAGGAAGTGAAATAATAGAGTAATTATAAGCAAATAAGGAAACTGAAGATTACAGTTAAATAACTGGAAAAGAAAACATATAGACAGAAGGAACTTAAGAAGAAAAAAAACCTAAGACCACTAATCACTGGAAAACACGTGGCTCATATGCAAAACACTACCCTACATAGATGAAGTTTTAAAAATAATTGCTTTCATAATTTCCCAGCAGAGAGAAAGAAGGAAACAGACCTTTTACATTAATGAAAGTAGAAAAACATAACTGAGTTGGGTCAATGACCAAAAATAAAACTACACACTAATACTGCTTAGAAACATAAAGCATAACATTTCTAAACACAGTCTCCAGTACTGGGTTAAAACCAAGTAAGAATTATCCCAGGAAATGCAACGAAGAGTCAACAGTAAAGTCTATTAAATGAACAAATGAATGCCTCACAGTAAAACAAATTAATATAACCATTATAATACTTCCTTAATAAGCATTCTAGTACTATTCAACATCCACTTCTGATAAAATTCTAAATAATCTAATAAAAGCTACTTTCTTAACATGAAAAAAACATTGACTTTTTCAAAATTTAAAAATAGTGGTTTTCAAACTTTTTGATATTAGGACTCTTTGACACTTAAAATCTATTGAGACCCCCACAAGAACTTTTGTGTATGAGTTTTACCTGTTGATATTTACTGTAGTAGCAATTAAAATAGAAAAATTTAAAATGTTTATGAATTCACTTAAAATAATAAATTTATTACATGTTAACATAAATAGCATTTTAATGAAAATATTTTCCAAATTTCTCTCCTTTAAGAATTAAGACTACTGGTATTGTTTTATGTATTTCTTCTCCAGCTTAATACAAGATAACTAGATTTGCCTATCTGCTTTCAATCTGTTGGAGTCGAAAGAAAATCTAGCCTCACACAGATGTGTGCTGGAGAAGGAAGACATAAACTTTAAGATTAATTGTGGCTATTCCACTTCGATACTATGCCAGATCTCAACAAGGGGTAGCATCCTAAAGGCTGGCTAACACATGGAATCTACAACTTGATCAACAAACGTTGTGAACCTTATTATATTAAAATCTCTTTACTTTGTACACTGAACAGAACTCTTACCCTTACATTGATTCTGTAACATGCATTAGTTACTTGGACACACTGGTCCACTGAGTTACATGGAATGCCAAGTACTGGCACATTTTATTGCAAACCAAAAGAAAAGTATTTGTATCAATTTTTGTTAATATTATTATCCATTTCATCAGAAAAGTTTTTAAGTTATTGGGAATTGGTTAAGTTCATAGGAGCAGATAAAAGTTTTCCAAAACCCAGATTTTCACTTGAATACTAGAATTTATCACTGTAAACAAATGCTTTCGGTTGTTTCTCAGAAAATTCCTATTAAATACCCAAGTGTGAAAAGAATCATAGTTTATTAGCCAAACTTTCGGATAAAAATGGTATTCTGTGGAAAAAACAAAAAGAACACGGCTAGGTCAGCTCGTAGCTCATCTACACAAGTGTGAATAACCAGTGTGGCTGAAACAATCTTTCACATACTTCCCACTCGTCATACGCAGTAGTAAAAACATACTCAAGCCAGGCACATTGGCGCACACCTGTAATCCCGGCGACTTGGAAGTCTGAGGCAGGAAGATCTCCAGTTCCAAGCCAGCCTCAGCAACTTAGTGAGGCCCTAAGCAACTCAGTGAGACCCTGTCTCTAAATAAAATACAAAACAGGGGTAGGGAGGTGTCTCAGTGCTCGAGTGCCCTTGGGATTAGTCCCCAGTACTTAAAAACAAAACAAAAACAACAACAACAAAAACCATACACTAAAGGGGCAATATTCACCAAGGACACTGAGTAATTAGCCTTTTCTTTAAAAAACAAAACAAAATTTCCAATTAGGTGGTAATGAAGAATGACTAGTTAAATCTGAACCCAATGTTCTGATGCATGATAAGGCACCAGGAATTTTACCCACCTTGCTTTTGCCTTGCCAGTATAAAATGTCAATACAGTAAAAGCAGTAAGGTCTTAGTTTTGTATTATGAGAATTTGGCCCTCATGGACTTCTCTGAAGGTGCCTCAGGCACCTCCCCAAACAAGATGAGAAGATTTTAAGAACTGTTGCTCCAGAAACATTACTGTTAACAAGTTAATTACTGTTAGTCCATTACAAGATGAAGATAATCACCGCTACCACCATCGGTTAATTCTTCTAGGCTATTTAGGCAATAAATAGGATAATAATAGGAAGAAAGTGGTTTAATATCATAAGAACACAAACTAGTTCAACTGATATTTATTAAGGGTCATGGGATTTACCTTCTAACAGGGAAGTTAGGAAATGATTATGCTGTATGATAAATATTGTAAGAAAAATAAGTGATGGACGGGCCTAGTGGATATTGAATAGGGAAGGGTATGATTTTATATGAAGTATTCAAGGAAGACACCTCTAATAATGTAGTCACCTGAAAAATGTGAAGTTACACAACACGATGCCATTTCTCATTAACAAATTCCCAAGAATTAAACAAACAATAAAAATATCACCAAGTGTTGGAATAATGGGGAAATAGGTATCCTACTGCTGATAGGAATATAAAATGTCTCAAAAATTCTTAAAAGAGACGGGATAATCTGCATCAGAAATTACAAAAGATTTGTATTTCTCCCTCAGATTATCTGAGAAAAATCATCAGAGATTGGGTCAAAGGTTCATAGAAAATAAAACTGTTGACAGAAGATATAGACAGCAATTTGGCATTATATACCAAAAACTTTTAAATGGTCATGAATTTTCCCATTAAGAACCTACTAGTAGAATCAAATCATGCTACCCCATTAATATGTACAATTTTTATGCTTTTATGTATCAGTTAAAAATTTAAAAAATCAAAGTTTACTTAGTAAGAATAAGTCATGAAGAAAAATAAAGAACCAATGATAATGAGCAAAATAACTACAAAATTTTTAAAAATCCTAATAAATTGAACTAAAAGATTCACAGATATTCAAAATTAGACATCCATTTTACAAAACAAAAAAACAAAACAAAACAAAACAAAACAAAAATTAGAGTCAAGTAAAATGCTCAACATAAGGAACTTTGTTAAATTAATTACGGCATATCTACAGAATGAATAATCGTACTTTGAAACATTTTATGATACAAGAAAATTCTTGTAATATGTTTTAAGTAAAAAAAGGTAAAACATTTTATGCAAAATAATTGCAATCATATTTTAAAAATTGTATATGCACGTATTCAGAGTTTTTGGTAGTTTGTAGTTATTCCGGATTTCAGGCAACCATTTGATTTTTACTTTTAGAGGTTTTTAATGTTATTAGTATCATTGATGTTTCAATTTACAATTATTTTGAAAGGTCATAAAGTTAACTGGTTTTTTTGAGTGTTTGGGTAAGAAAATTTCTACATTCCATTTATATTGTTTCATAATCCAAAAATAATTATGATTTTATATATTCACTCACTCATTTATTCATTCATTCAAATATTTTTATGTCCATTATAGCAAGTACCTATTTTAAAAATATTTTTAATATTTTTTTTTAGCTGTTGATGGACCTTTATTTTATTTATTTATTTGTACGTGGTGCTTAGAATCGAATCCAGTGCCTCACACATTTCAAGAAGTGCTCTACCACTAAGCTACAGCCCCAGCACAAGTATCTTAATGCTGGCTATAAATGGAATCAGAGTCATCGCATCAGGGAAAAGTATAGGCAATAGAGGATATCTAATCCATCTTCCATCCACAGAATAGACAAGCAGCCCAAAGAATCTAAAGACTTATCCCTATAAACTATAGGACTATATAGTCCTAGAGCTGAATGACAACTAAAGGTCTGTTAAATTCCATTCCCATTCCCATATCTTTCCAAATCCCATCAGCCCAGAGCCACTTAACTGAAAGTTCCAAACTTCATTTGTTTAATGCTCTGCATATATGATCTCTGAATTATTTGTAAATTGTCTTTGTATTACACCATTTATAATTTAGAAAGTAGTAACATCATTAAATACCACATGATATTTAGACACTGGAATGAATTCTTTGTTCTACATCTTTAAATGGATTTGCTTTTTTTTTCTGGTAGTGCTGGGGATTGAACCCAGGGTTTTGTGCATGCAAAGCATGCATTCTATCATTGAGCTACACCCTCAGCCTTCATGCTGCATCTGAACTATAAAACCTAGGGAAATAAAGGGCTTAATTTTAATATTATTAAAATGATGCTGTATTAACAACTTTCTTCATGTTAGGAACAAAATTATCTAAATTGCAAACAATTAGACTTCCCCAAAGATCCTATTAAAAAAGAAAAAAAGCAGTCAAAAGAAAATACAAAAATGATATATCCCATTACAACTACTGAAAAGAATCATAAAAATATACTCAACGAAAATTGGTTTTTAAATAGCAGCATAAATACCTCATTAGAATAGGAAACAAATCGGCTCGGTGGGCTGTTTTCACTACAGCATTTTCTTCCGAAATGCTAAAATGCACTATCTCTTCCTTAAAGCTTCTGTCATCAAGCAACCTTTGTAAGTTTTCCCTTTAAAAAAAGAACACAGCACAAATTATCACTCAGTCAACGGGACTTTTTAAAAATATAAAAGTAATAAGTAGCGGGGCTGGGGTTGTGGCTCAGTGGTAGTAGAGCACTTGCCTAGTACATGTGAGGCACTGGTTCAATTCTCAGCACTACATATAAATACATAAATAAAATAAAAATCCATCTACAACTAAAACAAAAGAGAATAATATGTAGGGCTGGGGTTGTGGCTCAGTGGTAGCATGCTCACCTAGCATGTGTAAGGCCCTGGATTCGATCCTCAGCACTGCATAAAAATAAAGGTATTGTGTCCAACTACAACTAAACAAACAAACAAACAAAAAAGTAATATGTATCCAGAACAGAAAGTACAACTAAAACAAGGTATTAAATGACTTATATTATGGCTGATTTCCATAAAGGAAAATCTTCACTAAAATATCTTCAAATTTCAAAAGGTAAATGGATTAGAAGGAATTACATTTAACACACAATTTAGCTATTTAAAAAGAGCATACAAAAGCTTCCTTCAGTTCTTAGACTAACTATGATTCCCTAAGTAACCACTAAGATTTTATGGCACTTTATTAACAAGGACAGAGCGAAATGATGCAACTTTCATAACACAGATTTTTATATTAATACTCTCTTTCTTGTTTTATTATCTAAATAGAACTCTTTTTGTTTGTGTGTAGCACTACATTGAACCCAGGGCACATGCTAGGCAAAGTGGTCTACTGCTGAGCGACAACCTGAGCCTATTTTTTTTTTTTTTTAAGACAGGGCCTCAGTAGATCCATGCTGGCCTGGAACTTGCCATCCTCTTCCCTCAGACTCCCAAGCAGCCGAAATTATAGGTGTGCACCACCGAGCCCAGCTAGAATATAACTCTACCATTAAAAACAACATTATAATTTCCTTAGAAAAGAGGGAAATTCTCAGGTCTTCAAGAAAATCTAAACCCTCAAAATAAATCATTTTTTTAAATGTTAAAAAAAGAAATTATTTCAGAAGGGGGTTCCTGAGCAAAAAGATAAAAATCAGCCAAAGAAATAACATTTCTTTAGCTTTAAGCAACTTACCTATAAGGGAGGATATGAGGATGTTTGTATGTCATGATGCAATCCAAAGTTATTTTCTGCACTGTTTGATCCTGGTGTAGCAATAACTAGAAATAACATTTTTACAGAACAAATTAGTGAAGTAACATATACACATGCCATGGGATGGTAATTTACTTGTATTAATTTGCTCAATTAAGTGTCCAAAAATCTAAATTTTATGCAAGTGTTGAGCTGATTCCTGATAAAAGCTTTATGGGTTTCCCCTAGTCAAAGGATGAAAGAATATATATAAAGAAAAAAATGGAAATAAAACTGACCTCAAAATCTCTGTTAATCTGAATTTAAACCAACTGGGTTGGTCATGTGATAAAGAAAATTCCCATAATATAACCAGAGCTAATAAGATGCCAAAAAAGAAGACTTGGCTCTGAGGACTTCCTGATTAGTAAGTTCAGAATCTTGTTTCCTGTGAACAACTTTATAAATAAGGTCTATCTGAATTATGGGCAGAACATGGATAAATTCTGCTGAAATTAAGTTTCATCAAAATAACATCAAAAAGAAAAAAAGAATATTTCATTTCCCTAGATGGTTTAGAATGACATCCAATACTCTGCTTCTGACATTAAACTTTTCCTGCAGCCTTTTCTGCAATTCAGGGACATACATTGTGATTTCAACAGACAATTACTCCAACTATCTGTTTTCACTCCACCTAACAGATTCTGAAACTCTAGTCCTCTGTGAAGGCTGAATTAACTAGAAGGGAAAGGTAGCCAATTGCTTTTGGTACAACCCCCATTCCCATCTAAAAGCTAATTCTATGATATAATTCATGTTTTCTTATTTTCACTTTTAAAAACTCATCACTGTTTTATCACCAGAAATGCCTTTAAAATTAACTAAATTAGTGCTATCTAAAATCACTTCTCAAGATAGCAGAAAATGTGTCTATTTTTTTTAAAAAGTACTTAAAATACAGACATAGGCTCTGTTCAACAAGCAATTACTGAAACCCTAAAAGTTACTTTGGCAAAGTTCACAGACTTATTTCACTTACCTGAAGATACAGTTCATATAGTTTGGATTCCAGATATAAAGCTCGTGGATTTGAAAACTTAGAAAAAACTTGCAAATGAGCAATTAATTGCCTAAAAAAAAAAAAAAACAAAGTAAAGAGTATTACAGAAATAGAGAACATTTTCTTTAGATGACAATACCTACAATTTTACTCTTGCGAAGTACTCCAAGCATCCCACCAACAGTTTCACTATTAATTATGCAAACAAATTATAACTATTTACATTTAGGAAATTACTCTCCAGAAATTCCAAATCTTGGCAAGTCTCTCCCTGATACCAGCTCCCTATCCCAGAAAAATCTTTCAGGATGGGCTTAGAATGGCTTAAATTAAACAAAAGTTTGAAAGAAAGTAATCAATCAGTAACATATTCTAAAGTTGAACCGGAGAATTTTGGCAATAATTCCATGTCTAGGTTCTATGAAGTAGTTGGGAAAATGATAGAATATATTCTCCCTCACCTTCATATATCATATACACTGATGTCAGCTAATGGAGGTCCAAGTTTAGATACCAATGTCACTTGCTTACCATGGGGGAAGCAGCAATGTTCTGTGGCTGAAATTCAAATATGAAGACGGGAATGCCCAGAGCAAATGGCCCCACCTCCTAACACAGTATCAGAGGGCTTTTGCACACATTCACCTGACTTTCTAATCCATAGACTCAGAGACTTTAAAAATGCTTTGAGAAAATGCTTTTATTTCTGTATATAATCTCTGTTAGAACTTTAAAAAACAAACAAAAGTAACTATAAATGAAAAGAGTTCAAAAGATTTTATTTGCCTATTTCAAGAATGTAAGCAGGAAGAAGGAGGGGGAGGTAGAAATCAAGCTGCATGTGTGTTTCTGCCAGTTTCACCTGTGTAACTTTGGGGAAACCTACTTATGTTTCAGAGTCTCAGTTTTTTCACTGTGATGAGCACAAGACTTTCTGGGTTTTCCACAAGGATTAAATGAAAGAAACAGTCCAAGTTATGGTGCCTTTGCTCTTAAACATTTACCAAACAAAGCATTTCCCTGCACCTGGGCAAAAGAAAGCAAAGCCATCAAAGTTCTACTAGTTAATACAGAGAAATTAAGCTAGAAATCATGATCTCCTTGGCTATTGTAGAGAAATAACTTGCAGTTTTACAAATACACTTCAAAAAATTGTTATTGAAGCCATGGGAATGCCGTAATTCCAGCTACTCAGGAGGTTGAGGCAAGTGGATATTAAATTTGAGGCCAGTCTGCAACTTAGTGCTACCCTGTTTCGAAATAAAGTTTAGAAAAGGGCTGAGGGCATACTGGTAGAGTCCTGGATTCAATCCCCAGTTCTACATACACAAATGATTCTTCCACTCATTTCCTTCAATATCTATGTGCTAGGTAGCCTTACAGAGTCAAAGAGAACAGGAGCTCATTTACATATTTTCAATAAATACTTGCCGAAGGACTGTTTCATGAAAGAATATAAACTTAGATTATGAAAATACTGATGGCACCAAGAAAGTGATTATTGATTTCTTCACATTTTCAATTTTGGTATTTGATGGCAATACTCTAGGTTTGGCTATAGGAGACAAAATAATGAACAGACCTAATTCTTAAGAGTTTCTGATTTTCATGTGAAATCTATAAAAAAATTAATATCCAAAGGAACGAGCAGTGTCATGGCAGAGGTATGGCAGAGGATTCTATGAAAGTCTGAAATTGAGCCAGACAATATTGACTTTAAAAGACAGGAAAAGCTAAGTGCAGAACTGATGGAAAAGTGAATTAAAGTATGAATAGAATTTCAATTGACAGAAATCAGGGAAGGACACCATGGAAAAAAGCAAGTGCATATGCAAAGGTCCACAAGTGAGAAAGGCAAAGATATGACTAGATACATGACTTACTCATCTATTCACGAAACACATATCTAGGACTAAGGTTTTGCTAGGTATTATGCTACTGGAAATGAAGGAGAAAGTCACGATCTTAATCTTAAAAGTAGTGCAGGCCAGAATGTTCAGAGTTATAAGAAGGCAGAGGCAGAGAAGAAACTACAGTTGCATGCAGTAATGACTTTTCCTGCCCCTGTGCTTTATATATATTTTCTTTAATTGCTAAGTCCTTTTAGTCTAAGGCTGCCAAACATCTTTCACCATGTATCCTCTCCTTTGCAAAAAGTCTTCTCTGGATCTCTGTGGTACAAACAAGTAATTTTTACTGTGCTCTTGAAACTCCTTTAAAAATATTTCTCGTACAGAAATATTTCATCAGGCATTTGACTATGAATTCTATGTTGTACAGATCATGTACGATTCACCTTGAAGTCCAGCATTTCACAAAAATCACTCAATACAATTGTTGACTGGATGAATTAACAAATAATTCATGTTGAAGTATTAAACAAATGAGATCTAAAGTTTTAACATTAACACAGTGGCTCTTAGACACCTCAATTCAGACAATCATCAATTAACCTGAAATAACTTCTGAAACCACAATCACTTTTTTTTTAGGTTTATAACAATTTAGATAAATGAGTAACCAATAGAATAAGAGGGTATAACCACATGAGAAAAAAGTGACCAGTAGAAGATAAGTCAAAGGCAGAGTAATAGTGCTGACAAGCTTATTTAAGAGAAAAGATAGTTAATTAAGTATTCCCCTAGCACACAAACATAATGCTCTTTTATGTGAAAATGAATAGCAAAAGTCCAAGAGTATTTAAGCACTCCAGGCTCCAAAGCTCTTATCTTTAAAAGAAGTTACAATAAAAAGGAGCTACCTCAGAAGCTCCCAACTCTATGTTCTGTGGATAAACAAGACTAATAATAAGGAATTATTCCAGAACAATAGTTCCAATGAGTGAAAACCGGCCCCTAAATGCCACAAGACTGAAGAAAGAGGCAGACAGATCCAGAACTGTACAGAATATACTGGGGAGTCACTGACAGAAGCATGATCCCAGGCAGAAGCAATGGACTCACAAAATATTGCACTTGCACAATCCTGTCTCTGTCTGCTTATTTCTTCACTCCCAAGGCACTATGAGGCCAGTTCTCATACTTGGGAGAGGGTTGTTCCAGAACAGTACACTTAGAAGGCAGACAGTTTTGTTCAGACTGTAAAGGAAAATCCCAGGAAGATGTAGCACCCATGTAAGTAATTATCTTAGTAGTTCATGTTGTACCAGTCCATTTCCCATTCAGGTGAGAAGAGACAGCATCCTTTTCCTCCTAGATCTGTGATCACTTGACAACAGTGAACTCACTTTGCTGCAGCTCTTCTTGTCTTTTTCTTCTGCGGGGGTTCATCTGGGGTTACTACCTCTTCCTCCAATTCTTCATCATCTCCAGGAGCAAGTTCATCTTCTATTTCCTCTGCTGCCACCCCTTTACCTTTTCTCCGCAGATCCTGGGTTGGAGCAACCTGAAGATCTGCTGGGTAATACTCATTGCTATAGTGGGAAGAGAGTGATACAACACAGATGAGAAAGGCATGCTAATCTGAAAGGTCTTGAATGTGTTTATGAGGGAGATGTTCATGGCATACAGAATCCATCCTGAAGGGACATGAGAGGCACCTCAGTCAAGATTCTTCTACAATATTATTCTTTTTATTGGGTCCCTCATTGACAAGTCAACCACTAACTGCAATCACTAGCTGTAGAAGATAGACCATTCCATTGGTAAATTGTTGAAAGTATTTTGAAATGTCTATTTTGGACTGAAATGAAATCAGCTTTCCATCTTTGGAACAAGTGGTTAAAAGTGGATTATACTGCCAGGTACTGCGGTGCAACACCTGTAATCCCAGCAGCTTGGGAGGCTGAGGCAGGAGGATCATGAGTTCAAAACCAGCCTCAGCAAAAGCAAGGCACTAAGCAACTCAGTGAGTCCCTGTCTCTAAATAAAATACAAAATAGGGCTGGGAATGTGGCCCAGTGGTCAAGTGCACCTGAGTAATCCCTGGTACTTGCCACCCACCAATAAATAAATAAATAAATAAATAAATAAATAAATAAGGATTATACTAAAAGACTGCAGCACAGAATTAAAACCACACTATCACATTTGCCCATATACATTCTACTTTGCCAATATCCTTTTAAAAATACAGTATCTCAACTCCGAATAGCTAAAGCAATCTTGAGCAAAAAGAACAAAGATGCAGGCATTACACTACCTGACTTCAGTATGATTTTAGCATAAAAAGAGACACATAGGCCGATGGAACATAATAGCCTAAAAATGAACCCACGTTATCTAGAGACAACTGGTTTTTCAACAAAGTTGCTGGGAAAAAAAAAAAAACAAAACTAGATCCCACTCACCAATTACAAAAATCAACTCAAAATGGATTAAAAAAGTAAGAACCCAGGGCTGAGGATATGGCTCAATTGGTAGAGTGCCTGCCTTGCAAGCATAAGGCCCTGGGTTCAATCCCTAGCACCGCAAAACAAAAACAAAAAAGTAAGAACCCAAACTATGAAACTACCAGAAGAAAATAGGGTAAATGTCATCAGGACACTGGAACAGGCAATTTACATATATATATATATACACACACACACATAATTTTCTTTTAACAAGACCCCCAAAAGCACAGGAAACAAAAGCAAAAATTGACAAACGGGATTACATCAAACTAAAATGCTTTTGTACAGCAAAGGAAAAAAAATCAACAGTGAAGATACAATCCACAGAATGGAAGAAAATACTTGCAAACTATACATCTAACAAGGGATTAAGATTCAGAATATATAAGGAACTGAAAAAACTCAATAGCAAAAATGAAAACAAACAGAAAAGCCAAATAATCCAATTAAAAGATGGGCAACAGACTTCAAGAGACACTTCTTAAAAGAAGACATACAAATGGCCAACAATTACATTAAAAATACTAATCATCAGGGAAACACAAACTGAAACTACAATGAAATTACTGAGTGTCCAAGCAACAAAAGTCAATGAGTTTTTATGCTTCATCTCTTCTAAACTAGAGTGCGTATTCACATTTGTTCTTATTAAATTCCAACCCTTTAATCTGAGTCCATTATTGTAGTTAACAAATATTATCTTGAAGTCATTCAGTGCATTAGTTTGTGCCACTTTCACTCATTCATCCAATGATTAAAATTTTTTTGTTTACTGCATTCATGGAGAGATGCTAAGAAACAGATCACATGGCGAGACTTCTAAATTCTCACTCAAAATAACATGTTTGAGGACAGTATCCTACCAACCCTCCTAAAAAAACCACTAGGATAACACAGATTAACCTTCAGATTAACTACAACTTGAGAGCTGGAACACCACTGCATTTTATATTTTCATTAACAAAGTCTAGTATGTAATAAAAATGGATAAATGAATGAAATGAGCAAATCTGTCGTTACCTACAAACTGTACCATCATCCAATTTATAACATCCCTATTGTAATTCCAAATTCCAATTAACCACAGTACACATTTTTAACCTTTACACTCCATGCATTGGATGCTCATTCATTCGTTTATTAAATGAGATAATTCATACACAGCATTTAAAAGAGTACCTAGCTCACGGTAATTACTCATTAAGTGTCACCTATTACTAGAATGTTATTGTCACTGCTATTCTTCCTGCTCCTGGCTAGGTTCTTTGCAGAGAATGTTTACAGGGATTCAAAAGTCTGTTCTGATATCAAATTAACTGAAATATAAACTGCTAGCCAAAATAAAAATAAAAAGTCCATGTTAAATTTCAAAAAGAAATTTAAAGATGACATCTGGTTTTCCATTATTTTAGATTATCTATCAAAGTATTAGTTATAGGTAATCCGGTGCCAACTAGTACTAATTGAAACTGTCGTTCTATAGGCCATTCTCAACCTAACAGTTACAAAAAACCTTAAAACTTACATCACACCATCCTTTTGCTTAAACCTCCCAGTGTCTTCCCATTTCAATGACAGTAAAGGCCAAAGTCCTAACCATCACTTAAAGGCCAGAATTTGGTTTCCTGTTAACTTTTTGCTCTTATTTTCAACCACTCCCTGGATCACTCTGTGTCAACCACCGAGACTTCCTTGCTCCTCCTTGGATAAGCCAGCATGCTGTGGTTCATGGCCTGCCTAACCCAATTCCACAGCATCTTCTCATGTCATGAAATACTAGTGAAGAGCATACTTTTTGTTGATTGCCTAGTTCTGATACCATATCCTTCATCCCTTTAGAGTCTTAAAGCAACCAGACTCTCATAACACATATACAGTCAAAACCAAACAATACTCCAGGGCTGGGGCTGGGGCTCAGTGGCAGAGCACTTGCCTAGCATGTGTGAGGCACTGGCTTCAGTCCTTACTACTACATGAAAATAAACAAGTGAAGGCATTCTGTCCATCTACAACTACAATCAATCAATCAATCAATAAATAAATAACAATACTCCAGAAAACTCTTTGAGAGTACATGCGTCAGCATGATGGGAAATATCAAGAGGCTCAAAATAGTAGTAGGGGTTGGGTTCACTGGAAAATATCTTCTAGTGCCAGGTAAACAATAAAACGACAAACAGGGCAAGAAATAACAAGGTCTCTGTTCGCTGATCACACTCAATATGGCCTTATTTGGAATTATGGAATATTTTTATTAGCATCATTTGTGTTTTAATTCATATAAAATTAACTGGTGAACAAAACTAGTTGTTACCTAAGACAGACAGTGCTTCATAGACATGCCACTGATTTAAAAATATGTAAAATGAAAAAAGAAAACAACCAGTTTGGAAGGCCAATACTTCTCATTCCCTACCAAGGATATATTCCTAGAAGAAAATACTTACTTGATAAATCTTAAGAAAAGTGGGGAAAGCTCCCTAGATCGTGGCTCTACTCTCTCTGGGAATTTTGACAGAGCACGCCAGAGCAGAAATCGAAAGTTGGTATGGTCCAGTCTTTCCCAACAATCAGTTTTCAGTGCTAACTGCTTCTGATAAAGAGCTCCAACATCTCCTTCTTGGGTCTGTTCCCAATTTTCATCTCCAATTGACTTTTCCTCATCTCTAACATCCTTTTGCAGTTCTTTCTCTGCAAAAGAAAAGAGTCATTATAACCACTAGAGAATATTAACATTTGTCCTATGTGTTTTCTCAAGAGTAGACATTTCTTTCTCTAGTAATACAAGGAAAACAATAAACTACATGCAATGGTTATCAAAGATAATACATTTCTCACTTGCTTCCCAATTTCATGCATAATTATGCAGTAAAAATTGCAGTTAAACGACTTGTCTTCCCAGCCTGCCCTGCTCCCTTACATACCAGCATGGGTTGCTGCTTTTTCTAGATGTTCATAGTAGACTTTCCAAAACTGCTTATTTTCCATTTCATGAGCATGGGAACTAAGAGAAAAGACAAATAATAATAATGTGTTATGGTTTTAATTTTTAGATATCTCATAGGAAAAAAAGTGAAAGAACAATTAAAATACTAATTTGATTAACTCTTGATGTGTGGTTGTAAAAAGTTTTGTGTTTTTATTTTCAAAATGCCTGTACTGCAATATATATAGTATGTGTGTACACACATACACACACACATATATTTAGCTACTCTGAGAATTGAACCCAGGGCTAGAACATATGACAGGCAAGTGCTCTACCACTGAGCCACAGTCCTTTTAAACATTTTTTGAGACAGGGTCTTGCTAAGTTGCCCACATTGGCCTCTAAATTGCAATCTTCCTGCCTCAGCTTCCCAAGTAGCTGGAAACAGTTGCCAGCTCAAAAATTCTTTTTATAGTCATAAAAGGCCAATAGGTATTTTAAAAAATGTAAATGAATCCCTTAGGAGAATTTTTTAAAAGGCCTAACAACGGCAATGGAGCATAGTATATGAGGTATAGATCATTAAGGGAAAGAGGTTAGTTACTATGTGGAGAGAAAAGTTACTTTGTTCATAGCTAATTTAAAAATGTAGATTTCTCTCCACCAAATTCATATATACTTATTAACTCAAAGGCAAAATAAACATTCACCAACTATTTGAAAAACATTTGTAGAACTCAATGAAGAGATATTAGAGGAATCAAATAGTGTTTGCATAGTTTGATATCCCAGCAAAAATAATCTTGAATTTTTGATATTCTTTGTCATTACTTTTCTGAAAATACATAAACTTCACATAGACATGAACGATATCTGTTGCATACTATACATAGAAAAGAAATCAATTTCCAAACAGGATCAATGCAGAAGAGGTGACCAACAGGAAGGCAGGCCAGGCATTACAGGGAACCATTAAAGGCATTCAATAATTAAAGGAACAACATTTTTGACAAGAGGCTATAGATAATACATCAGATTCTTTCTGTCTTCTGAAGGCACAATAAACAAAATAATGAAAGTAGTGTTAGAAGGCACTTATTTTCAGCATACTGATTTGATGGTTTTGAAGGGAAGTAAAAGGCAGACAAGCTGGTTTGAAATTCAAAAGGGATGTATTTACTCTGATTCTGTTAAATAAGAACTAACAGTCAGGACTGAAAGGCCACATATGACATATTTCCAATCTGATAAAAAGCCAGAGTATACCATCTGAGGACAAATGTCTGAGAAAGGACCAATTTTTTTGTTTAAACAATAGCATATGTACTTTCTATGTGACTATTAAAATTCCATTTTTAGAAGCCGGGCATGGTGGCGCACTCCTATAATCCCAGCGGCTCAGGAGGCTGAGGCAGGAGGATGGCAGGTTCAAAGCCTGCCTCAGCAAGGGCAAGATGCTAAGCAACTCAGTGAGACCCTGTCTCTAAATAAAATACAAAATAGGGCTGGGGATGTGGCTCAGTGGCCAACTGCCCCTGAGTTCAATTCCCAGTTCCAAAAAATAAAAAAAAAAAATTCTATTTTTAGATGTGAACATAGGGAAGTTATTTAGAGCTAATAGGATATTACATACTACATAGCAAGGGTTTTGAAAAGTCCTTATTTTATAAAGTGTGGCTCAATGCCTCAACTTGTATAAATAAAAATATTTTTTGTAAAAAAATCACTGCAGAAGTATCATATAAAGTAAAAAGAGAAAGTCTTCCAAAGTTATTTCAATGCATACAGAAATGTACAAATAACATTTGAATTGTTGAAAAACTTGACATCCAAGAGAATCATTATTTTTTTCTTTATCTTGTTCCACAAAGGATTTAAGGTCATTGTAAAGAGTGCTCATAACCATTCATTTAATTCACAACTAGAAAGTGTATAATTCCAGCCCCATTATTCTGCAGCCATTAAAGCAAAATGGCTTCATCCATTTAACCCACACTTACCTTATGAGTTCGATAACAGGATCCCAGAGAGCACTGAAGTTAACATATAACATGCCTAATAAATACCGAAGTGGCACCTGCAATTGCAAAAGACTTCTTTAGTAAATGAATAATGAGTTGCAATAGAATGGCAGAAGAGAAGAGCTCAGATGCAGACATCCCAACCTGGACAACCTGAGATTTGGAAAGAAGCTTGTGCTTTAAGAAAAAATGCTTTAGTTACCCATTCAAAATCCAGTGTATAATTCCCTCCTTTTCCTAACATATCATTCACAAACATAAAAGACTCAATATAGTAAACAAAATATTCAAACTCATTTAAGATATCCACACATAAAGGATACACTTGACTCATAATTAAATTCCTTTCTAACAAACACGGCCATCACCTGCTAAGACAGAACCTAAAGAAGGTCAATAAAGTACAGAGGCTAAAGAACTCAAAGTACACTGCAAATGGCAGTTGAGGGTTCATAAGCACATGTCTGAGTTCTCAAAACTATACTTAAAAGGAGTTCAAAGTCTAAAGTTTTCTCAATCTCCTTTTGGAATGACACTCATTATTAACATCTCTCACTGCTAGAGAGGCATCATGTATAATGGTAATTTTATTACTACTTGAGGCTGGGTGTTTGTACATATTTTAGCAGCCATCCCTTCTCCAGATGAACTATTACAGAGGATGCTAACATAGAGAAGAGGTTAAAAGCAGGACTTCACTGACTGGAAAGCAAATGCCTTCCTATGGTCTTGCTCCCATCAGTTCATGATGGATCTTCAAGGGCCATGAACTGAAAACCCCTGATGCAAAAAACAGGAGGACAAGGTCCTGCAACAGAGAACTAATGTGGGAAAGAATATAAGGCTTTAAACTTGATGGTGGTATTCCTGTTGCCGCTTACTCACCTACCTACCTACCTCACTTGGGCTCGATGAAATAATTTAGACATTTGTAAAGACGAAATGACATTACCCACCTTGAATTTTAAATAAGATTATGGACATAAAGGCACACTGTAAATTATAAAGTACAAAGTATAAAGTACAAAGTACATAATAGCCAATTCTGGCTATTATGTGTTCTCTGTACATACTACCCAAATTAAAATGAATTCATTGCTTTTATATTTTTTGATGGAAACTGAATTGTCATTAACTGAGGCAGTGGATTCTATTAAAAGCATGGACTATGGACCCAGAACACTTGGGTTTGAATTCCAATTCTCCCAGCTATGAGTTGCATGATCATGGGCAAATTACTCAATCTCCTTTGTCTGTCTTCCTCTCTGTAATATAGTAACACAGTAACAGCTCACCTCCTAGCTTGGAGTGAAGATGAAATGTATTAATATACATAAAGTCTGTAGAGTGATGCTGGAAGCATATAAAAAGTACTCTGGATAGGGTGACTATTTTAGGAATCTGTCTTGGCTAAGAGGTAGAGTCTCCAAACAGAATTCACACTTCTTTTTGCAAGCAGCTCTGTCCTAAGAAGGCAGTAGCAATCAGAATGTCTTTCAGTGGAAGAGGGAGGCAGTTCCCTCATAACAAAGCATAGTTGTTAAGGTTTACTTCTGTAATGTTTCCCAGAGGCTCATGTGTTAAGAGCTTGCTCCCCAATGTAATAATGTTCAGGAGGGGTTTAAAAGAAATATGGGTTTGCAAGGGCTCTGACCTCAACAGTGGATTAATCCATTTGATGGAGTGGATTAATAATGTGAATGAACTACTGGGAAATAGTGGCAACAAGAGGGGTAGGTGGGGCATAGCTAGAGGAAGTAGGAAACTGAGGGTTTGCCCCTGGGGGACTATTTCTTGTCCCATCCATTTCCAAGTTGCCAAGAGCTCAACAACTTTGCTACACCCTTCTCCCATGATGTTTCCGACTTGGAGGTAGTCAACCAAGGACTGAAACCTCTGAAACTGTGAGCCAAAATAAATCTCTCTTCCTCTAAATTGTTTTTCACAGGTATCTGTCACAATTTTCCAGCACTAAAAAGCTGATTAACAGAATGGCCTAAAAATGGAAACTAATTCTTAGATAATGACTATCTACTCCTTTCTCTTACCTCCTCAATTTCTAATAAGAAGGAGGGAAGAAACAATGGTTACCATGTTTCTTGAGATTTTCTTTTAGCAGGCTCCATTTCCACTTCCCTGGCCCTAATGCTACAGAAAGCAGAAGGCTTGTCATTAAACCAGCAGTTAAAATGAAATACATTTCTACAGATTTCCTATTACGAATGTTCACCATGACTTAGCCAAAGAATCTCAGCAATTTGTCAACTCAAATAGCCTTTGAACATTTCTCCTTCTAATGCTAAGTATTTCAGAAACTCACTCATCATTTACGTGTTTTAATAATAGCACATTAAAATCAACAAAAGGAAAAAGGAAACAGTAACAAAAGCCAAATGTTTGCCCCACTCTCCCTTTAATAAAAATGCCATCGAGTTTTGATAGTGATCTGAAAGTTGGTATCAGATGCACTGATCAAGGTCTATGTCTCCTCTTTATTGTACAACAAGCACCTTGTGCAGCATAAGATACTTAAGAGGTGCTATGAATAATACACAAAAAATAACTGAATGAACGAATGGCATTTCTTTCTAAGAATGGCAGATCTTTGAATATTGAAAAGACTGAAAACAGTGAATTCTCTGGTTTATAAGTTCTACATGAAGTCCAGGCTTTAGGATGTGACTTAGGCCAGTCTCAATCTTCATAATGTCACCCCTGTACACCACACTGCAGCCACACAGAACCACCTGCATCCCCTAAATGAGCTGTGCTACTTGGTAACACTTCTGCCTCACTCTCCTCCCTCTGGCTTTAACAACCTGCATTCCTGAACACCTAATCCATCACTCAGCACTCAGCTCCCTCAGTGCAGCATTACTGGACTATAAGGCTGCACTACTGTATGCAGTTGTTTCTATGTCTGTTAGACTCTACTAGGCTATACATCTCTTGAAGGGAGAGCTATGTTCTCAATTATCTTTGTATCCCTAGAACCTAACCTGATGTCTGAAACATCATAAATGCTAACTGGCTAGATTCAGAACAGAATACTGACCAGAAAATTCAGTGACATAAGCATTTTCTGAATAGAATTCATAAGCTTCTTGGGCAGGAAATGTAAGAGAGAGGGAGAGGGAGGGGAAGGGGGAGAGAAAGAGGGAGAGGAGAGGAGAGGAGAGGAAAGGAGAGAGAGAGAGAGAGAGAGAGAGAGAGAGACAGACAGACAGACAGACACACCCCATCCTTTAAAATATGACTCTTTTACAGATAGGAAAACTAAGGCACAGGGCCAGCCCAGGAGAAAGAGCAAGTGAGTCCTCTGTATGATTCCCAGCTCTCTCCACACATGCCTCTTTACATAGACTTCACATCAGCCTCCCAAGCTGCTGAACTTTCAGGCAGGTGCCACCATGCCCAATTCTATGAATATTTTTATAATTTATTGTTGGAGTTCACTAAAAACAAACACTAATAACTGTTTCATGCAATGAAAACTTGAAATGTACACATAAAGAAAATAGATCACATGTTGAGACTTGATTTTCAAAGTAATTTTGGTAAGAAAACTTCGTGCTTATATGCTGTTGGATTATTTTGAAAAGTAAAATGTATTTTCCTAAATCAAGGCAGCAGGATGGCAAGACGAAAAAAACAAGAGAACCACATTCTGCCCCCAGTGCTCCATCTAAACCCAGTGAAATGATGCCTATTTATAAAATGAGTGCTTCTCAAACCATAGACTTTTAGGAAGTAAGAGAGCATTTGTTCTTTCTCAGAATGATAAGGACAGAAATCAGGAGCAACATTAAGAATGATTTAATTCTTGTAAGTATATTCTTTTTCTTTATGTATTTACCAAAGTAAAAAGCAAATTTTTTTTTTTTTTAATTGGTATCTATTTCATGGCCATTCTCCAAACCTAAAACTCTCAGCTACCACCTTCATGGCCACTAAAACTACCATGATATAAAAAGGACCTAGATATAGAAGGATCCTGTTTTCTCAGTCTCCTTCCAGTGGATTTAATGGATATTTGCCTTCCCAGGGAAATGTGTGGGATCAAAAATCCTTCCTAAATGTTTTTAAGTTATTGAAAAACACTGAATTTGTAACTTAAAAAAAATCTAATACAGAAAATTACAAAGTATGTCCCTAGTAAACTAAGATCAATAAAAATAATTTATCATTCTCTTTTTCTATGAACACATGTCCTTTGAAAACCTGTTTCACGGGGCAAAGCACTATGCTTAAATGATTATCACCTAAACTGCCCAAGGAAAATATCTAATGAACTCATAAGGAAAACAAAGAAAGAACAGGGTATTATCTATTGACTCAGAAGCAGAACAATGGACCTTTGTAAACTAAAGTTAGTAGAATAACTGAACTAAGATGGGGGAGAGAATGTCAGTAACATCAAATTGATCTATCATGGCACCCTAGCACCTGTCCAAACCCTCTCAATTATGTCTATCTGTATAGTTACCGTAAATAAACTACATTCTCTCAGACCTTGCTTCCTTTATACATGTTCTTCCTTTCATATAGAGTAGTATCCCCTTTTCAAGGTGCACTCAAACATCACACCTACCTCAAATTCTTGAACACTGTCTTATATATTCATCATGGAACAGGCCCTATTGTAGCACAATGTGATGTCTTTGAAAGTAGGGGCTGGGTTTTTATATCACCAGCACAAAGTCAGATGAGTAGTACAAGTTTGGTAAAAGATTAATTTTAATAATCATAATAACTACCATTAAGTGCTTAGTAGGTACCAGGTACTGTTCTCACATTTTATATTTATCTCATGTAATTCCTAGAGAAAACCACTGAATTAAAAGGCTATTATTTTCCCAATTTCACAAATAAGGAAACTGAGTCACAGCATAATTCTAGGTTAAGTAAGTGGCAGAGGTAGGCCTTTGATCTCAGCAATCTTGACTACCTAAATTATTGTGTGATGATGCCAGAGATCACAAGAATCAGTTCTGATTCCTCATGTAATATATTTCTGCCTCCTACCCCAGACCAATCATTTCTTTATAACTCTACCCTTTAAAAATTCTTTTTAAAGATGGAATCTGATTTTAGAAATGTTATAAAAATAAAACTGGTTTAGCTGGGCGCGGTGGCGCATGCCTGTAATCCCAGCAACTCAGGAGGCTGAGGCAGGAGGATCGTGAGTTCAAAGCCAGCCTCAGCAACTTAGTGAGGCCCTAAGCAACTCAGTGAGACCCTGTCTCTAAATAAAATACAAAATAGGGCTGGGAATCTGGCTCAGTGGTCAAGTGCACCTGAGTTCAACCCCCGGTTCCAAAAATAAAAAAAAAAAAAAAAACTGGTTTAAAAAGTTAACTTTTGACAAGAAATCACTTGCAAAATTACCCAATCATTAGAGTCTAAGGCTAATGAAGTTAAGAAACTGCTAAAAAGTG
>JAJEJO010000776.1:867669-906787 GCA_020662805.1 Glaucomys volans
AAAAAGTGATTTTTATTTTATATTTTATTTTTTATTTTATTTCATTTTATTTCATTTTATTTTATTTTAATTTAATTTTATTTTATTTTATTTTCCCAAGTCGCTTGGATTACAGGCATGCGCCACCACGCATGGCTTGTATTTTATTTTAAAACATAGTGCTATATGCTGAAACTGAAGAAACTTATCGAGACCCTAAATAAAACAAAGTGTTAAGCTGGCCACTTCCCTATTCTACCAGGAAAAGCGGAAAAGCAATCATAAAACTAAACAAGGACTAGTTGTAACTGCTTCAAACCTTCACATAGTCAAAAAATTATTCCTACTATTTAATAGGCTGGTAGAGCTAGTTAACATGTTTAAAAAAACATTTTGGGAGGGGATGATAACTACTTGTTATACTTCCCCAAATACGACTTAAAGTATAAATTAAGAAGAAAGAGAGATTCAAGATGGCGGGCTAGAGGAAGGCTGCATTCCTACTTGCTCTGTGGATTCCTACTTGCTCGGGATTCAAACAGCAGGAATATTGCTCTCAAGGAGATTTTATATTCAAATTACATCTAACAGGTCCCCAGTCGCCACTCTGGAACCAACTCTGCCGGGCTGGGCTTGGGCCGGCCACAGGCAGCTACAGGCCAGGAGTGCGGGACCCCAGCAGCTGCTCTGGAGTCACCATCACCAGGCTGGGCTCAGGCTTGGGTTCGGGCACCACCCAGCCAGTGAGCGCGGGACCCCAGCCGGGGCGGGCTCAGGCCTGACTCCCGGGCAGCCCCAGCTGTGAACACATACCCACCAAGCAATCGAGCTGCCATATCCAGCTCCAAGCTCAGGCCTGCACCCTGTACCTGGTCTAGTCTCAGGCCAGCACCCACGCTGTTGCTGACCATCTAACAACAGGTCGCCTTTGCCCACAAACATTGATTGGGGGTAGTGGGACAGCACCCTTCTTGGGACACAGCATTACCAAGTGCCTGACAGGCATCAGACTACTGAACAATTGGAGGTTTGAACAGTACAATATAATTTTACTGCAGAACTTACTTTCTCTTTTTCTTCTGTCTAAAAAGTAATACTACGATTATTCTTAATATACTTACTACATTCCCACTTCTTTCCTATTAATATCCTTATCATTCTATCACCCTCTAATATAGCAGTGTCCTTGGAAACTCATTCTCTTTTCTCATGCTAAAAACTTATTTCCTTTAATTCTGCTCTCACTATTCCTATGACATAGCAACTCTATAGACTCACTTCCTGTCTCATTAGCGTTATATTCTAAACCCCTCAGCATTTTCTTTTTCCACTATTTGAAACTGTGGTCCTTATTGCAAACCTATTGATTATGCAGTAAATAATTTGAACTCATTTCTGTATATTATAATGCAATTAATATCTAAATAGGTTCTATATGGTTTAAGGACACATATTGTTTATATGGGGTACTGCTAATATTAATCTCTTCAAGGTGAGGTATTGGAAATCTGCAGGGACACTCTAAGTCTTTACAGGGAAACTGCAATCCCTTTGATTCGCACTACTAGAGGGGAAGATACACAAGCAACATGAGAAAACACAGGAAGAAAGTATCCCAAACGAACCTAGATGACATATCAAAAGAACCCAATGACAGCATGGTAGAAGGAATGTCAGAAAGGGAGTTCAGAATGTTCATAATTAAAATGATCCGAGAAGAGAATGATGTGATGAG
Source organism: Glaucomys volans (assembly GCA_020662805.1). Classification (NCBI taxonomy): domain Eukaryota; kingdom Metazoa; phylum Chordata; class Mammalia; order Rodentia; family Sciuridae; genus Glaucomys; species Glaucomys volans. The sequence goes on from JAJEJO010000776.1 coordinate 869,384, forward strand.
AGAGCATATTCAGGCTATGAATAATGAGCTAATAGAGCAATTGCAGGAAGCAAAAAATCATTTCAATAAAAAGATAGAAGTTCTGAAATAAAACCAGAAATCCTTGAAGGAAACAAGGAAATGAAGGAAACAATAAACCAAGTTAAAAACTCAATAGAAAGCATAATTAACAGAATAGATCACTTGGAAGACAGAACCTCAGATAATGAAGACAAAATATTTAATCTTGAAAACAAAGTCAAACAGAGAAGATGGTTAGGAATCATGAACGGAACCTCCAAGAATTAAGGGACAACATGAAAAGACCAAATTTAAGAATTATTGGGATTGAGGAAGGCACAGAGATACAAAACAAGGGAATGAATAATCTGTTCAATGAAATAATATCAGAAAATTTCCCAAATATGACGAATGAGATGGAAAATCAATTACAAGAAACTTACAGGACACCAAACGTACAGAATAACAACAGATCCACACCAAGGCACATTATAATGAAAATACCTAACATATAAAATAAAGATAGAATTTTAAAGGCTACAAGAGAAAAGCATCAGATTACCTACAGGGGGAAACCAATACGGATATCAGCAGATTTCTCAGTCCAGACCCTACAAGCAAGAAGAACCTGGAACAACATATTTCAAGCTCTGAAAGAAAATGGATGCCAACCAAGAATTTTATACCCAGCAAAACTTACCTTCAGATTTGATGATAAAATAAAATCCTTCCATGATAAACGGAAGCTAAAAGAATTCACAAATAGAAAGCCTGCCCTACAGAACATTCTCAGCAAAATATTCCAAGAGGAAAAAATGAAAAATAACAATATTAGTCAACACGGGGTGGAATTCCCCTAAAGAAATAGTCAGTCAAAGGAGAAACAAAGTTAAGTTAAAAGCCCCCAAAAAGCTAAAATGACAGGAAATAAAGTCATATCTCAATAACAACCCTGAATGTAAATGGCCTAAATTCATCAATCAAAAGACACAGACTGGCAGATTGGATTAAAAAGAAAGACCCAAAAATATGCTGCCTTCAAGACACTCATCTCATAGAAAGACATGCCCACAGACTAAGGATGAAAGGTTGGGAAAAAACATACCATGCACATGGACTGAGTAAAAAAGTAGGGGTTTCCATCCTCATTTCAGAGAAAGTGCACCATGATCAACTGGGTTTCATCCCGGGGATGCAACGTTGGTTCAACATCCGGAAATCAATAAATGTAATTCACCACATCAACAGACTTAAAGTCAAGAACCACATGATTATTTCAATAGACACAGAGAAAGCATTTGATAAAATATAGCACCTCTTCATGCTCAAAACACTAGAAAAAATAGGGATATTAGGAACGTTCCTTAACATTGTAAAGGGTATCTATGCTAAGCCCACAGCTAACATCATTCTAAATGGAGAAAAATTGAAAGCATTCCCCCTGAGAACTGGAACAAGGCAGGGATGCCCTCTTTCGCCACTACTATTCAACACTGTCCTTGAAACTCTAGCCAGAGCAATTAGACAGACCAAAGAAATTAGAGGAATACGAATAGGAAAAGAAGAGCTCAAACTATCCCTATTTGCTGATGACATGATTCTCTATTTAGAAGACCCTAAGAATTCCACCAGAAAACTTCTAGATAAATGAATTCAGTAAAGTATCAGAATATAAAATTAATGCTCATAAATCTAATGCATTTTTATTTGTAAGTGATGCATCCTCTGAGAAAGAAATTAGGAAAACTACCCCATTCACAATAGCCTCAAAAAAAAATAAAATACTTGGGAATCAATCTAACAAAAGAAGTGAAAGACCTCTACAATGAGAACTACAGAACACTAAAGAAAGAAATTAAACAAAATCTGAGAAGATGGAAAGATGTCCCATGTTCTTGGATAGGCAGAATTGTCAAAACAGCCATACTACCAAAAGCGCTATACAAATTCAATGCAATTCCAATTAAATTCTCAATGACGGATCTCATAGAAATAGAGCAAGCAATCATGAAATTCATTTGGAGGAATAAGAGACCCAGAATAGCTAAAGTAATTCTTAGCAAGAAGAATGAAGCAGGGGGTATCGCAATACCAGATATTACAAAGCAATATATTACAACTATATTACAGAGCAATAGTGACAAAAAAAGCATGGTATTGGCACCAAAATAGACAGGTAGATCAATGGTACAGAATAGAGGACAGAGAGACAAATCCACATACATACAGGTATCTCATACTGGACAAAGGAGGCAAAAACATGCAATGGAGAAAAGACAGCCTCTTCAACAAATGGTGCTGGGAAAACTGGAAATTCATATGCAGCAAAATGAAACTAAACCCATATCTCTCACCCTGTACAAAACTCAACTCAAAATGGATCAAGGACCTAGGAATTAGACCAGAGACCCTGCACCTAATAGAAGAGAAAATAGGTCCAAATCTTCATTATGTTGGCCTAGGACCAGATTTCCTTAACATGACACCCAAAGCGCAAGAAATAAAAGCACGAATCAATGATTGGGATAGAGTCAAACTAAAAAGCTTTTTCTCAGCAAAGGAAACAATCAGCAATGTGAAGAGAGAGCCTTCAGAGTGGGAAAAAATCTTTGCTACACACACTTCAGATAGAGCACCAATCTCCAGAATCTACAAAGTACTCAAAAATCTTTACACCAAGAATAACCCAATCAATAAATGGGCCAAGGAAATGAACAGACACTTTACAGAGGAAGATCTACCAGCAATCAACAGACTTATGAAAAAATGTTCAACATTCCTCGTTATAAGAGAAATGCAAATCAAAACCACCTTAAGATTTTATCTTACCCCAATTAGAATGTCTTTTATTAAGAATACAGGGAACAACAGGTGTTGGCGAGGATGTGGGGAAAAGGGTACACTCATACTTTGCTGGTGGGATTGCAAGCTGGTGCAGCCACTCTGGAAAGCAGTGTGGAGATTCCTTAGAAAACTTGGAATGGATCCACCATTTGACCCAGCTATCCCACTCCTTGACCAATATCCAAAGGACTTAAAATCAGATTACTACAGTGATGCAGCCACATCAATGTTCATAGCTGCTCAATTCACAATAGCTAGATTGTGGAACCAACCTAGATGCCCTTCAATAGATGAATGGATGAAGAATTTGTGGTATATACACAATGGAATATTACCTAGCCATAAAGAAGAATAAAATTATGGCATTTGTAGGTAAAGGGATGATGTTGGAGACTGTTACACTAAGTGAGATTAGTCAATCCCAAAAATCCAAAGACCGAATGATCTCTCTGATAAGTGAATGATGATGCATAATGCGAGGTGGAAGGGTGGCAAGAATGGAGGAAGGATAGACAGCATAGAGGGAAGGGAGGGATGGGATCGGGTTGGGGGGGTAAGAATAATAACAGAATGTGTGACAGACATCATTGCCCTGTGTACATGTATGAATGCACAGATGGTGTGACTCTACTTTGTGTACAACCAGAGAAACAATAGCTGTAATCCATTTGTGCTCAATGAATCAAAATTAAATAAATTAAAAAAAAAAGAAATTGATCATTTGTGGATATCTGTAACTGTTTTATTATTATCCCTAAAATACTGAAAAACTTTATATTAGAGAAGAATACAACTTTGTGTTGAGGACTGTACATCACAGATCTACATCCTTATACTGGTCATATCTGTGCATTACATGCTGACCAAGAGCTGCTGTCATAACTTTTCATCAACTCAGTTCCCTACCAATTATTGTAAATTGTAATGGGATTGATAAGTTCAATAACAGACTTTGTGCCTTTTATTAAAACTATCCTCTTCTGGAAAAAAAAAAAAAAAGAAGAAAGAAACAGAAAAGTGCCCTATTTTTACCTCCTGTAACAGCCCATCAGGTACTGCAGTCTGCACCACGTCATGCCTCAGTTTTCTCAAATGAAGAAGCTTCTCTCTGTAATCACTCACAGTTGCAGGAACAAGTTCTGCCTGGCGTAATATAGCAAAGGCAGACTGCCGCTGACAGAGTCCGTCGCCCTGTACAGCCAAACACAACCCAAGCAGATCAGCATTTGGATTTTTCAAAAAGCCAAAGAATATTACATATAACTAAAGGCCTAAAAAATTTAAGAAACTGAATACATTAATGTCTTAAATAAGTAACTTTTTGTTTGGTTTGGTAATAGTTTCATTTTTCCTCACACCACTTACTTTTTGGCAGGTAATTCTGGTTTAGTGTTTAGCACAGGAATGTAAACTAAACAGAAAAATAATTCTCACAGTGACTCAAATTGATTAGCAACATCTATTGAAATAAAATGTACATATACTTTTACTACACAATTATAATAATCTGAATTATAGAAATATTTCCTTGCACAAAGGTTGTGAAAGGAGGTTCACTGCAGTGTTGTTTGAAATGCTAAAAAACTATAATACCCACCTAATCATCTCTCAATAGGGAACTGGATAACTAAGATAGTTTAAACTGTGGAATACTATTCAAACTTAAAAAAATAAGGTAAAACAATAGGTACTGATATGGAAAACTTCCATGATAAAATTTGTTTTAATTATGTATGTGTACTCAAAAAGTTTAAAAGAATATTCATCTATTATCTAGATTTTTGTTAGTGGCCTTATTGTTAGGTGAGAGTATGAATTCAAAAAGATATCAATTTTTATGAGGTATTTATAAAGTGTGCTAGTTTTCTGCAAAGATAACATTCTGAAAATTTAAAAAAACATGCAAAATTGTATTTTTAAAAAACCTTCCACTCAAGCAGCTAAAATACCTCCACTAATTCCGGAAGCCGAATGTCAAAATGGTTTAGGATCCTTATTGTCAAAAGTCGAATCTAGGGAAAGTAAAAGGCGTATTTCAAATTACAAAGTTCATATGGAAGAAGAAACTGATTTACAGGCAATAAGATCTAAGTTTTAGAAACAAACAATCTAAGTTTTATAGAATTAAAAAAGATACTGTTTGAACTGAGTCACAGGCATCAATTCTATTCCTTCATATCCAATACCAATCAACACCTAATTCAAGTAGCATACAGATTAACGACCAGACTAGATTAAGACAGCAATGCTGCCAAATATTCCATATTGATTTTCTGAATGATAATGCTGTAAGTACTTCTGCAAGTGAATATAAGGAACTGATTAAGCTTATAGTTTAACCAAAATCTGTGATATTTTCATTCCTCAGTAACCTATTCACATATTTCCACACACCTGAATGAGCACCAGAATCATGAAGAGGGCTTTAAAACACCATCTACATTTTTCAATTCTACTCTAACTCTACTGAATCAGAATCTTTGGAGGTGAAGACCTGACATTTATATATTTTTTAATCTCCCTAACTAATTCTGCTGCAGTTTGCAGGCTAACCTTTAGGAATTCTTGCTTTAAACAAATCATCCCACAGCAGCACTTTCTGATTAAGGAGCTCTGATGTCCTCTGGCAGTACATATAAAAACAAACGGACGGCTCGGGAGGCTGAGGTAGGAGGATCACAAGTTCAAAGCCAGCCTCAGCAAAAGTGAGGTGCTAAAACAACTCAGTGAGACCCTGTCTCTAAATAAAATATGAAATGGGGTGGGGATGTGGCTCAGTGGTCTGGTGCCCCTGAGTTCAGTCTCCAGTACTCTTCTCTCAAAAAACAAAACAGATGGAGACAGAGCATCCCACATAACAATATTACCTTGGATACACCAGTAGAAATGTTTCCTTGTAACTTGGGAAATAATTCCATCAAAGCTTCCTCAGAAAGTGGCCCTTTGCAGCCACATAAAGATAATCTCTGATAATAGAGATCAGCCAACAGCAACACAGATGGCTCCGAAGGAAATGTTCTGCAATGAGACATTTATAAGACTCAAACTGTACCATACACCTTAAGAGTATTTAGATAGTAAAATACAATTTTCACTGATGAGGGAAATATAAAAGGAAGCGTGGGTAAGTTTTACTTGGACATGTAGCATTATTTTATAGATGAAGAATCTGAGGCTGACAGACCCTGAGTGTGTGCTCAGGGACACACAGCTGACTAGAGGCAGAGAAAGGATTAAAATGCTATTTTCACTGCATATGCAATGCTGACTTCTCCATTCCACAGTTGTAAATGACAGTCACAAAAAAAGAAGATATGTAACATTTATTAAGTGTCTGCTGTGTGCTAGGCATGGAGCTAGTAAGAACAGCAGAAGAGCTTTGAGGTTGTGCAGCCCACATCTTAATCCAGCCCCATGATGCACCAGTGGCATAACCTCGAGCAAGCTGCTTAATCTCTCTGTGCCATCTTCATCCAACAACTATTACCTGAGTGCCTACTGCATGCCAGTGACTTTTCTAGACACTGTGGATACAGCAATAAACAAAAGACAAAGTAGTTGTCTTCCTGGAACTATGTTCCAGCAGGGGAAGACAGCCAATAAATAAACTAATAAATAGGATGACAGTGGGAGTGCTGTGGAGAAAAGTAGCCAGGGAGGGAGGCTGGCCACAGACCAGTGTAGGGGTAGAGGGTGTTAGGGTGGGTGGAGCACCATTTGATAGAAAGGTGGTTATCGAAAGCAAAGATTGAAGAAAATGAAAAAATGAGCTAAGAGATATCTAGAAGAAGAGCATCTTCGGCAGAGGGAGAAGTAAAGCCACCACAGCCTGAGATGTGCTCATCTATAAAAACATTAAGGAGACAAAGAACAGTGGCTAAAGATGTTAGGAGCCAGGGGTTAGGTCATATGGAGCCTCAAGGAACCCAATAAGGATGCTAGATACCACTAGAGAAGGGTTTTTAATAAATATTAGTACTACTGATACTTGGGGCTGGAACTCTCTGTAGGGGGCTGCCCTGTGCTTGGTATGTTGCTTAGCAGCAGCCCTGGCCTCTCTCCACAACATGCCAGAAACAGACTCCACTTCTCTCTCTCCAGTTGAGAAACACTGTATTAGAAGGTTGTCGGCAATGGAGTGACATGACCTATCATCTTACATTTAAAAGAATCATTCTGGCTGCTGGTACAGATCAGAGAGCAGTAGTACAAGGGGAGAAGTAAGAAAACTCATTAGACAACAATGACAATGATCCAGGCAGGAGATGACAGATGACATCAGGGTGGTAATTTCAAACTTCAGTTCCCCACGGAGAATGACAAGTACCTATACCTCACAGAGTTGTGAGGATTGAATAATGTATACAGAGTACTCAGAAAGTGAACTGTATATAATTCAAATACAATAAATGCAATTTATTTACTATTACTATTTCTTTATTTGCACAAGGTAAATACTATATCCTTTCTTTTTTTAACTACCCCCTGCTGAGATATAATGAAGCGAAAGTCAACTAACTTATCTATGGCTACGGAGTTACAAAATTCAAATCCAGTCTGTAATGTCTGTGAAACCTAGACACCCGGTATACTAGCCCAACACTGAGGGGGGCCCAGCATATACAATGAAAGTTCACACCCTGCCCTCAAAAATGGATCCATTCCTGACGGGCTTCCAAGGCTAACTGCCACCTGGCTTTTCCTAGGGGACATAATTACCTTACTCTGTTCTGGTATGTAGGTGTTTTGTTTCAAACATTCTAGTCACCTTCCATTGCTTATACCAAGGACTAGAGGATAAGAAATTTAAAACACAGCAGTCAAGAAACAGGGAATATATAACATGGCAAATATGGTAAATTCAAATAAATGTTCCTTCTCTAAAGGAAGTTCATTTAAACCAATGTAATTAACCATGGAAAAACACCAACTTCAACCAGATTTGGAAATGTAAAGAGATTATGGATTACTGCCATAAGTCTCCTAACCAGTATCCCCATAGTATCTTCTCAACTCAGTAACCTAAGTGATCCTGTTTAATTCTCAATCAGCCCCCTGCCAAAAATCCTCCCCTTTCACTCAGGTAAAAGCCAAAGCCCTACCACTGCATGTATTGTCAGCTACTTCTACTTCTGTGTCCTCCTCTTCTACTACTCCCCACCTCTGCTTGACCACAATGTCCCCCTTGCTGTTCAAGTTTATTTTCCAGTTGCCCCCAGGGAGGACCCTGGACCCCATATCCTCCCTGCTTTCAGGTTTCCTCTCAGTTATCTCCTTCTATGTGAGGCCTTCCTTATTTAGAAGTGCTACTCATCCTAGCCTTTAGATTCCCTATCCCCAGACTGCTTTGGTTTCTTCACAGCATCCAGCACCTTCTTATATGCTATATATTATATTTATTTGCTAGAACATTAGCTCCACAATTATAGTGAATTCTATTTCATTCCCCTGTTCCCAGTGAATAGAATAGGGCCTGGTACATGAGAAAAGCAAATACTGACTGAATAAAAGGTGCTACTACCAAAATCAGAGTCTGCTGGCCAAACTAACTTAATAAATAAATAAATAAACTGGATTGTTTCAGTACATAGCAAAAAGATCACAAGAAAAGTTTTCTAAAACAGATTATGTCATAGTAAGACAGAATATGATAGTGGTAGGAACGTGTCAGTTGGAATCATTAGAGATTAAAGAAGTTCAACCCTACAATGTTATGGTTGGGAACAATTGTCATTGTAAAACCCTTATGTTGCACCCTCAGTTTATACACATAAAACAATACTCCTTCACAAAGTTGAATCTATATTTAAAGGCTGTGTCAAAAAATGTTCTTATTTTAGCCAGATACAGTGGCACACCCCTGCAATCCCAGCAGCTAGGGGGGCTGAGGCAGGAGAATCTTGAGTTCAAAGTTGGCCTCAGCAAAAAGCAAGGTGTTAAGCAAACTCAGTGAGACCCAATCTTTAAAAAAAATATAAAATAGGACTGGAGATGTCGTTTAGTGGTCAAGTGCCCCTGAGTTCAATCCTGGTACCCAAATAAAAAAGTTCTTATTGTAACTGGAGAATCTAAATCAGTATTAAATTTCACTATGTGAATATAATTCATGTATAAAATACATCAGAATTTTTATTATGTCTGAATTATGGACAATTATTATGTACAATTATTTTATGTTCTCAAAAATAGGCTTAAATATTTTATTCATTATTAAGCCAAATGGAAGAGCGGCTTACTTACAATACTAAATTCTTTACACGTTCCACAGGAACCAATTGAAGAAGTTCAGAAGATTCTTCCAAACTTAGCAGAGTATTTACAGCTTGACAAAGAACAAATAAGTTTCCTAAGCACAGAGAGATAGGAAAAAAAGCATTACTTATTTCTCTGACATAAGTATCAACTATCTCATTTATCCATTATGATACTTATAGAACAAGTAAATTCACTTTAAAGTGAATCTGTGCCTTCTAAAAGTTATCTGCAAGTTTCTGAAAAAGAGAAGTTTCCAAGTCTTATATTTTGTCTTTCTTAAGATAAATCTGTATTTAGAAGTAGAGAATAAAAAATTATTTACCATTAATTGAGATGAGGACGAAATACTGGTTGGGCATTCCTAATCCAAAAAAACTAAAATCTGAAACATTTTGAGATCTGCTATGATGCAGAACAAGTTCTGGATTTTGTAGCATTTCCAATTACAGATTATCAGGTCAGGGATGCTCAACCAGTGAAACCTATGCAAATATTCCAAAATCAGAGGAAATTTAAAACTCTGGTCCCAAAAATTTCAGAGAAGGGACACTCAACTTGCATAATGACTCAATCCACTGGATCTTTAAAAAGTAGAATTATCTTTTTATAAAACTCACATTGATATTATTCTCTAAATTATAAAAAGTCACATATCCAATAGCTGTTATCTAGTATATAATCAACTAATATTAATTAAACCCTCATTTAGTTTCTAGCCCAAGGGTCAGCAAACTGTGGCCCACATGTCAGATATGTTAGTCTGTTTTTATATGATCTGTAAGTTAAGAATGTTTTTTGCATTTCTAAAGGGTTCTTTGCTTTTATTATTCATTAGTTTTTTCTTTTAAATTTTTTCTAATTAGCTATACATGACAGTAGAATGCATTTTGACACATCTTACATAAATGGAGTATAACTGCCCATTCTTCTGGTTGTACATGATGCAGTTACACTAGATGTGTAACCATATATGCAACTGAAGGACTCTTAAGAGAAAAAAAAGCCACGAAGACAAACATTGTCCACAAAATCCAAGTAATATTTATTATCTGGTCCTTTTGCTAACCCCTGCTCTAGACTATTCAACAGAACTTTGTGTAATGTTAAAAACTGTTGTGCTGCTATATAGCCACAATATGGTAACCACTAGACAAATGTGGCTACTGAGCACTTGAGATGTCTCTTTATACTGGTAAGTCTGCTCAGTATCTAACAGAATATAGCACATTAATATGTAAGTGAATAAATGACTACTATGTTTATATGTCAAGAAAAAAATACTGTGTGAGGATAAAACAAAATACTAGCTTTTAAATTGCTGTTCTGAGGCTTTGTGGGGGGATGTACCCATATAAAATAGGCAACAAGATTTCAGGCAGGCAGCCCAATTTAGCCTGGAAAAGGCAGGAATGCCTTCTTAGAGATACTATACCTGAGCTCAGCTTTGAAAATAACTGAGAGTTCAACAAATGACAAAACTTAGAGTAGTCCCTAGGCACAGGGAACACACGAGCAAGGGCAAACGGACAGTTGGTTAAAGACTCTATGTTGCTCAGGGTGAGAAATAGAAATGCGTGGAGCATAAGATGTATACCAGGGTGGGACAGGCATAGGAGACACAGAACAAGACACAAGCTAGGGTTTGAAAAGCAATGGTTTTCTATGCCATGGCATCCTTTTGACACTCGATTTTCCTTATGTTCAAACCACTTTGACCTGGTCAACACATTATGGGATACAAGTGAAACATGCCCATCTTATGCTCTTTTTTCCATATTTATCACATAAGGAGTTATGTCAGAACACAATGTTAGTATTATTCTCTGCTATTACATGTGTTTACAATTACTTTGTGTGTGCCAGAAAAGACAAAGAGAACAAATGGTGATTGTAACTGACCTTTTCCAAAGTTCCCTCTGTCAACAGTCATAAAGAGTGACTCTATGAAGCATGTAACTAGTGGTATCACCTTCTCTTTCTGAAGAGGTCTGTCCAAGAAGTGGGAAGAAAAATGGAAAAGTTCAAAGAGCTATCCGATGACTTTTTCATAGAATGGCTAATATATTTTAATCACATGCTAAATATTTCTTTCAAAATTAAAGTTTATTTTTTTACCTGATGTGAGGTAAAACAACAAGGGCTGCCCAAGAATGTGAAAGGTAAGTAGTATCTCTACTTGGGGGTAATTGAATTACAGATAAGAGATGGTCCAAAACTGGAAACTGCTCCTTTTCTGCCTTGGATCTCATCTTCCTCTGCCTTAAATAGGACCTGAAGGATGAAAATACAAGCAAATATTTAAAACTCAAGATAATCACTTATTTGCCCTCAAAAGTTAGAAATGACACTGGTTCCTTCTCATTGTGGCACTTCAGGGGAGGAGGGAACTGGGGGTGGTGATCGAAAACAAGTAACTAAACAAATGTGAGTCCTTTTCAAATGCATGGTTCTTTCAACTCCATTGGCTCTACTTCCTTCCATTTCTATTTTAATTTGCTTCATAACTTAAATCAAGTTTCTCTCAGTTTTGCGTATTACTTCTTAATTCATGTCTTTAAAAACTAGAGGGATAATTCATTCAAATGAACTGACTTCCTCCATTCTCCCTTTCCTTTTTCACATGAATTTTACTATTTCCCAAATGCATAAATATATTGCAAAGTTACTATAATAAAGCTAACAAATATCACAAAAATGATTATGATTTAGAAGTAATATCCTGTTTTTTTTTTTTTTTTTTTTTTTTTTGCAGTGCTGGGGATTGAACCCAGGGCCTTGTGTTTGCGAGGCAAACACTCTACCAATTGAGCTGTATACCCAGCCCTCCTGCTGCTTTAATGTGTATGATTACACAGTGACATTTTCTGACTGACGTGGTTGTGGGTATCTGTTAGTCTGTATTACTCCTGCTAGCCTCATTTTCTTCTTGCCATTGTACTATGCTTCAATCCTATCTGAAAGACAGAAATCTAACCAAAAGAAAAGTCATACAAAGTAAAATGATTTGTTTTACAGTTTGTCCTCCATGTCTACTTTTTGTTTGTTTTGTTGCTGTTTTCCCTTTGGTGCTGGGGAGGAAGCTCAGGGCCTCAGGCATACTAGGCAAGTCCTCTACCACTGAGCTACATCCCCAAACCCTCCATGACCAGTTAGATCAGTTTATTAGGCAACAAAAGTGAAATGTCAGGATTTAACTCCTATGCCCTTTTTATTATTACAATCAACCAAAAAGTCGCATTCTCTTTTAGTTTCATACTGAGTGATAGGAAATTATGATAAATGGTTAATTTTAAAAGGTTAGCTACTTAAAGTCACCACATCCTGATGTATAGTTTTTTGGCAGGAACCATGACTCAACAATCTACAAAAATCTTATAAACCACTGAGATGTTTAAAAAAAGAAGAAAAAAGATTCATTAATTGCCACGTTATTCCCTACCTTTATCAGACCTACCATGAGCTCCTCTGATAAAATCCACACTCCTTTCCTTGACATGCTAAGGTTTTGTGTGATCTGATCCTTGCTTACCTCCCTCACCTCCTGTCATCCCACTCTTCTTCTCCAGAGCTCTTTACCCTCGGAGACTTACTTTCTCTTTCTGAAACATGCTGAACTTATTCCTGTCCCAGAGCCTTCACAACTCTTCCCTCTGTCTGGAAGTCTTTCATTTGGCTCCCTGTAAGGCTGAATCCTTCTCATTATTATAATCAGCCCAAATGTCCCTCAAATAAGTGCAAATAAAACTAAAGCAATCTGAATAAAGTTAGTGGCTTGTATCCATGCCAATTTTCTGGCTGTAACACTGCAGTACATGTATGTAAGATGTTAATAATGGGGGAAACTGGGTGAAGAGCCCATGGAACCACTCTGTACTATTTCTTGCAATTGCACATCAATCTACAATTACCTTAAAATAAGAGATTAAAAAAATTAATAGGTCATTCTTTCCCTAACTCTCCTCTTGGTGTAAACAAAATTAACAGGTTTATGTATCCTTCCATGAATTTCTATGTTTATATACACCTTTTTTAAAATTGTGCAATATTATTCATTCTATACATACAACTTGCTTTTTCCACATAACAACTTACTATGTATTATTTATTTATATGTAGTTATTTATATTTATCTATCATTACATATGTTAATACATATAGATCTTCATTTTTTACAGATTCTTGATGCATTATATTTAAAAGGGTAATCTTAGCAACACTAAAGGAACAGACTTAAAACTTACCCCATCGTCTGTTGCAAGAAAACAAGAGGATACTTTTCAATTGCCATGGAACCAGCAGTGGGAGGTGCTGCTTTGTTCAGAATAAGCTTGGCCAAAATGGCCAGGGTTTCATCTTTGACCACAGTGTCATCAGTTAGGAAGCAATTCTCAATATATGAGAGAAAGCTTGGCAGAAAAAGCTAAAGACAAGAAAGGAAATCACACCTGTTCACAGATAAAAATACTAGAACACCTAAAAAAGAAAAGATATAACACTTCAAAAAAAACATGAATTCATAAACAAAGGATCAGGAATCCCCTCAGCATTAAAATTCTCCATAGAAACAATGAAAGCTAGAAGACAATGCAGTAATATCCTAAAAGTTGAGGGAAAATTATTTAGAATCTAGTATTCTCTACTCAGCTTACTGTCAATGTACTGCAAGGAGAGAATTTCAGATGTATTAAATCTTTTATTTTATTGGTTCTTTTTAGTTATACATGACATTAGAATCCATTTTGATAGAATTATACAAGCACAGAATATATCTTATTCTAATTCAGGCCCCTCCTGCCCCTTGCCGCTCCCCACCTCCTGCTCCCTTCTCTTTATTGATCTTTCTGCCATTTACCCATAGTTTATTGTTTTTTTTTTTTAAATTAATCAGATGTATTAAATCTTAAAAGTTTTACTTCAACTTACCTTTCCTGGGAATCTCTGGAAAATGTAGCTCATTAAAATAAGAGAACAAACTATAATAAGAGGGAAACCTACAATCCAGGAAACAGGATTGAAAAGGCCAAGGACATCCTATTATAACATCTGTGCAATGGGTTGAGAAAGCAACCCATTCAGAACAAATTACTCTAGAAGGAATGCCTCCAAGAAAACGGAAGAAAAAGAACTGAACCGCTAAATTCTCGGACAGTTTGCCGCCCATGTGATAGGTATGTACAATGATGTGGGTAGACACTCCAGTTTATAAAAGGTGAAATAACAACTCCAAGAAAAATATGATGGTATACAAAAAAGAATATATAATCATAAAATACTTCTTGTTTACAAAAACTATGTGGTTCAACCAAAATCTGTGCTGTAACTCTATCATAAAGATGAGGAATATAAAAGGACCCAAATTCATCCACCTTAGGAAGAAGTCTACAGATGAGGACTAAAACTAACAAACTAAGTAAAAGTCGTATACTCAGCTGACTTAAAAATATAAAGTAAATGTCAGAAAAAAATTAGCAAAAATCATTTATATTGGCTGGTTCTGGTAAGGTGGATGTGAAGGACAAATGACTATCTCTCACGATTTGTGTCACTATTTTAAACGACATAAAAATTATTAAAAAAAAAAAAAAAAAAAAAAGTCCACAGGGACCTGGGAGACAAAAAAGACATAGTTGCTAAGAAAACTAGAATGTAAAGTCCTCATGGAGCAGAAATGGGATCCATGACACAAACAATAGAGGGTTTTTTTTTTTTTTTCCTAGTCAAATGAAAATATGTATTATTAAGAATTAAGAGAAGAAAAAGACAATAGGTCTTTGAATTATAACTATTAATTCTGCCTATGTCTCTAACAGTCATAGGTTTCTGTACGCATACTATAAGGTTACTAGTTATGGGGACTGGCAAATGTTTGATGCCCTAAGAGGAAACAGATAAAACAAAGTTAGGATTTGACAAAAGGATTTGTTCCATCAGGTATTTCTTTTGAATGAAATAAATTTGTCAATCTTCCTACAAAACAAGCTGCTTCAGATACTATTTCCTATACTTCAAATTCACTTAAAAGTTTCTTAAACTGGGTTTTCAATTTTACTGCATGACTCTGTAACTAGCTTAAGTATTATTCAAAACAGCTTGGTTACTATACATCATTTTAAATGCCTTAGCATATGGAATAAAGTTTCACCTGTAAACCAGAATTGAATGTAATTTCTTCAAAATGAAAAGTAAAACTAAAACATCAAACACTAAGTCTGTTTCCTCTCTAAAAACAAACAAAAATCACAGGATTTTAAATTTGATTATTTTATCCTGACAGATTTAAAGAATACTCAAAACTTAATATCTTGCTCACCTGCTCAAACTGCTTCATAGCAAACATGACTTCAGAAAAATCCAAAATTAAACGTCTTTCCAATCTGCTCTCAAATATCTGTAGACCACAGGTAAAAGCTATTAATTTAAGTACACAGAGAATACCCTTTAACCCCAAACAGTAAATAAAGTAAGAGAATGGAGGGCATGTCAACCAGCATGCTGCTCCAAGGCTCAGTCTTCTCCAAAGGAACCCGCACAGATCCAAGGGGCACTGTGTTTCAGTGTTGACACAGGCCATGCCTAAGGATGGCTTTTTTGCAGCTCCACAAAATGGCAAAAGGGCAAAGAGCATGATCTTAACCTTTCCAAAGTGTGCAGCTGCATTATGTGATTGTAGGAAGCACCTAATACATACATTTTCAAATCCTACTTCCCTTCAAACTACCTCTCAAAAATCACTAAAATGTCTCATCAAATCATGTCCCTGCTTAGAATTCTTCCACAGTCCTCCATGACTGGTAGGATAAAACCCAACCTAAATTTTCCAAAGCCAAGCAGAGCTTTGTGGCTATCACATCACACTTTCTCAAGTGTCCAAGCACTCAGACTGCACACATTTATCAACACAGGTCTTTGCTGTCCCTTTTCCTACTGTTTTTAAACTCTTCTGACTGCAGAACGCTATGGAACCTTCAAGGACTATCTCAAATATAAATCTTCAAAAATATTTTCTGTTTCTCAACCACAGACAGAACTAATAGTTATAATTCAACATGTATCTGAAATAGATGAGTTCACTAGATTTTAACTAATCACTCCCAGGCCTCTTAACATCACATGCTGTTAAGGATTATAGGGTTATCCCTGGAGTTCCAATTCGTATATGATAAACTATCCATGTTCACTATTTACTGTAAAGATTTAACTTTTATCGCATTTTATTTCCATTACAGCATACAACTCAAATCTCCTTAACAAGATTACAAACTCGAGGGCAGAGCCTTTGTCACGCTTCATTTGTATTCCCCAGCAGGCTTACTCAATGCTAAACATGTTATTAACTATTCAATTAATATTTGTTGGAGTAAATTACTTTTTCTATGGTTTCTCTGATAAGGGTCTCTGGCAAGGAAACGTTTTCACCGAGGATCAAAGCAGAAATTACATCCAAGAGAGTCTCCAGGCAAGATGTGGAGAGATTGGCTATTTGTAATGTTCCAGACAGGACCTGCAAAGATAAAAAAAAAAAAAAAAAATGTACAATCCGCTTTTAATCAACAAGTTTTTAAGCATATTAAGTTGGAAACTCACCTTACACACATCAGCAGGTTTGGTTATCTTTGATCCATTTCCATGTTTCACAAGTATCAGATATGTTTCTAATAACCTTTTAATCTGTTCAGAACTTTCACAAGAGTTCTTTTTCGTTACTTTGTTATGTAGATTCAGGAGTGATTCCTACAAAGACAAGATTTAACAAAGAAAATAACTGAAAGATATTAAATTCAATTTTTCATCCAATAATGAAAATATTGCGACTTATTTCAACTTTTCAGATTCTTTTGCTTTGGAAAGAAAAGGCATTTATCAGGAGTCACTTAAGACTGTGTGATCTGTTCTTAGCTCTTTGAAATAACTACTCACCATTTTCACAGAAACCCTGAGGTAGAGAACATTGTCATCATCCTTACTGATCACATGAAGAGACTGAGAAACAGAGACTTAAATAACTTTCCCAAATTATACTAGCAGTAAGCGGTGGAGCCAAGATTTAAACAGGCAGTGTGCATCCAGAGGCCTCTCTTTTTCTTTTGTTACCAGGGATTGAAGCCATGGATACTTAACCACTGAACCACATCTCCAGCCCTTTTCATTTTTTTTTTCTTTATTTTGAGACAGACCTCACTAAGTTGCTTAGGGCCTCACTAAGTTATTGAGGGTGGCTTTGAACTTGCGATTCTCCTGCCTCAGTCTCCCAAGCAGCTGGGATCACAGATGTGTATCCAGAGCTTCTTTTCACACCACACACCCTGCATCTCAAGACATCATATCAAATAAAAAGAGTACTAAGGATGAATGAAAAGGAAAATCTTAATATGTGTATAGATGTATAAAGAAAATGATTATAAAATGCAATCTCCAAGAGTGCTGTGCTAGACTCAGAACAACAACAAAAACTCTCAGACTCCTTATTATATACCCATCTCTAAAAATTAGAACTCACTTGCAAACAGTCAAAAAATGTTCCAAAATGCTCCTTGTAGATGTGGAAAACAGAGGATTTGGCCATGTTTTTGAGTGTTTCTCCGACTAAAATCCATGGTAATTGAGTTTCTGTTTCAGTAACTGGTCCTAGTTTTTGCAAAATTAGTTTCACTGCCTGTAGTAATACATGAACAATTTAAATTATTTTTAAGTACTAGGCTGCAATTTACCACACTGACTACATTAGCTACCTTAAAAATCTGTTTAGGAATAATCAAGGATATGGCAGTGTTGCTGGTTAACTATGTCCCAAAAGGAATTTCCAAACTAGGATGGGGAATGTTATCATACAACTGACTCTCTCTACCTACTTTTGCCCATTAACAAATGTGTGATCACTTCCTAGTCTCTACAACAAAGAAGACAGAAATGACTCTATAAGTTAAAATACTTAGGGCCTACATTAGGAAGCAATGTTATTAATCCTCTAATTTTCCCCACTTAGTGCTTTGTATTTGTTCTAGGTTATCTATCCTCCTGCCATATCATTTGCCTAATTATTCTCTATTTTCTGTTTAATCCTTCTGCATAGACTCCAACCATGGCACCCCATTAATTACCTGGCCTGTACAGGAGTGAAACATATTTCTAACACCTTTGCACATTTCAAAGAGCAACTGCCCAACACCTTCCACCTTTTCTGGATGGTCATTAAGATCAAGGAACATTAAATTGAAAAGTGCATTTTTATCAGAGACCTAAAATGAAAAAGGAAAAATTATATTTTCAACATAAACACATTCAAATGTAGAAATCTTACTTCTTATTCTACATTCTTATTTAAACATACTTAGGAAAAAATTTTGAAAGGAACAAACATTTGTAATGATCCTGACCTACTTCAATAGTGTACCATCATTTGTAAGATCACAAAAAAGAGTGATGAATTCACTGATAAATAGGAAAGCACATACCAAGAAATTATGTAAGGCAACATTCCATGGTCTAAAGTAAATCATATATTTATATTTTATAAGTGTAGAAGAAATTCAATACCAATATTTTTTGTTTTGTTACAAAACCCCTCTATAATTTACTAGGGAAATTTTAGACAAACACAAACCACACCATGCTACTATTTTCAAGGAAACTATTACATAACTTCCTATTCATCTTATTGCAAATGTATTTACTGACTTGAATTTGAAGATACTTTTGACTTACATACACTGGAAATAACCAAAAACCTAAAAAACAAGAGTGACTCAAATTATATCACATTAATTAGTGAGCAAAGACTTAAACCTTAGCGAGAGATATAGTCAAAGTTGTATTAGGTTTGTTTGCATATTTTAAGAAATTAGTCCATGATAGCCATATTATTACAAAGTATTGCAGGTCATCAGATTCTTGATGATCAACTAGCAGCAAATATATAAAACATCAAACTAACCTTTCTCATCAAAAACGTAAAGCTTTCGGCAGCAAAATTTCTTATATGTAGTTTTTTATGAGCCAGGAGTGTACTATACATGCTATATGTGAGAAAAATAAGACAATTTATTAATCATATAATTCTAATAAAGATGTACTACATGTCAGCAATATATCGAGCACTGTGCTAGGCATGCAGGGAATACCTAAGGGTTATAACACAGGTTAAACATCTTAATTACTAAGAGACTGACATGTCCCAGGGTCAGTGGTGCTGGTCTTTGAGCAAAGACTCCATGAAAAGCTAAAACTGGCAGTGAGTTCTGAATGACAGAAAGAATTCCGTAGGGGATGTTATTAGAATAAATGTGAGAAAAAAGATGGAGCAGTCAACAATGATCATGGTCAAGAAATAACAAGGAGGCTATTCTGTCTCAAAGAGGAAGAATGATCGGGTGGTGAGGTGCAGGGGTTGGGGGGAGAATACAGATGGGAAGCTGAAAAAAAGCTGCAGAGGAAGTTGCCCAAGTAAAGAGGTGGCTCTAAACACCAAGCAGAATAATTTGGACTCTAACTTACATCAAGGAGAGAATTTTGTGTTACTGTCATTGAAATCAGTACAACTCTATGAATACCATTATTACTCTCATTCTACAGATAATGAAAGAGACAGAAAGATGAAGTAACTTGCTGCAGGTCATATACCCATGCAGCTATAATAAATTACTTACATAAATTGGCCTCTCTAGTATGGAAGAGCATGGAATATGAATCTCCCATTTTTGCCATATTCTTAGGACCTAACAACTTCTTACTCATAGCAGGTACTAATAAATATTGGCTGAATAACAAAAACTTTCAGAAAGATTAATTTGGGAGCAATGTACAGGATGAAATAAAGGAAGAAAGAAAAGTCTGGAAATCCATTTGGAAAGCATGATAACATGCAAACTTGGGCTAACAAGGCATGAGAGAGGCTGATGGTAGAGGAAAATGGTAAAGGATGGACCCAAGAGACATTAAAGGAGCTCCAGTAATGGATTAAAAAAAATCTTACAGTGGTCCCTAAGACCCATCACAAACTTGCCCCCATCTACTAGTACTCTGACATCACCTAAAAGCTCTTACTCTTATTCATGCTCTTTTTGAATATGCCAGGTATAGACCCCAGATGTTTCTCCCCCATTAAAATATTTTGGTGAGAAAAGGGATTTTCATGTTTTATTTGTGACTGTATCTCAAGTGCCTTCCATGCAGAGAGCACTGAATAAATACTTAGAAGTGTGTGTGCACATAACAGCATCAAGTGGATTTAGAGTCCTTGAAGATGACTGGGTCAAAGATACCTCTAAGGTGTGATACAAGAAGACTGCTGGTATTACTGATTGAAAATGGGCAATCAAATGGGAGTTGGTATAAGGTATGCCCTCAGTTCGTATTTATGAGCACACAAATGAACAAAAGGTAAGAAAAAATGGTGTGAACAGAAATGTGTTAACTTTGGCTTTAACAATATTCAAGTAAAAACATCCAGGGTGTTGAAGATGACACACACTAAAAGTGATAATTTTTATGACAGCTGAAGTTATAAAGCCAAAAAACTATATCCCCTTAAAGACCTCATGGGTTATTAATGAAATAACCTTGGCTTTTAATCATTTCATTCAAGGCTTCAGAGAGAACTAGTCAAGATTGGAAAAATACTTCTATCTCATTCTTTGTTCAAAGTTCCTAAAAGAGAAGGGTGGGGAGGGTAAAGGCTGACAGCTGATCTCAAGTTATTCCTGTGTGATTACTATGTTGAAACAATCAGGAGACCAAATGGAAAATCCATCAAATCTCAAATTTAAACAGATAACAATCTTTCCTTAAAATGTTACCATGGAAGTCATTTTCCTTCCCTGTCTATATGAGCTCAAAAATACTGGGTACGGGGGGAGTGGCGGGGGCAGGGGGTGGTAAGAGAAGAATGGAGGAACTTTGGATTGTATAGAAGGAAACAGGGTAGGAAGGGTGGAGGAAGGAAAGATAGTGGACTGAGACAGATATTATCACCCTATGTACAACCACAGAAATGAAAAGTTGTACCCCATTTGTGTATAATGAATCAAAATGCAGTCTGTAAAAACAAACAAACAAAAATGTGTAAAAAAAAAAAATCAAACTTTAAAAAAAAACTGGGTATCTCTTTTGGCTTAGTAAGCATAATTGTAGCTGGGTAAATAGGTGTTTAAGACAGGGTTCTTAAAGATTTCACAGGTTTTAAGGGAATAGCACTACTATATAACTATTTAACAAATAGTTAAAATGAAAGCTGTGTAATATAAATGATAATAAGTGCCAAAGAGGTAAAGAGTAAAAAGCTTTCACTTCTGGTAAAGGTGGCTGGGAGTATTTGCAAAAGTTATGAAATCCAAGTCAGATATGGATGACTGGGTATAATTTCCAATAGTTGTAGATGAGAGAGGGTGAGTCAATATAAACTTAAGATATGTTCAATATAGATTGCTAGAACAGATTATGAGTCACTGTGGCTGGCAAATCAACCCTGTATAAGGAAATAATTAGGCATTGAGCTGCAAAGGTAGTTTAGAGTCAGACAGAGAAAAAGAGAAATACAAATAAAAAAAATACTGGACAGAGAAAAAGGTCACCTGTATATATTGGACATGTCCTTCACCATCAGTCTCCACAGGTACTTGTAAAGATATGACAGCGAGGTGAAAGCCCATTCTAACAACTCTGTGTCCTGAGTCTCTAGGATAGAGGTGATGGTCAGGAAAAAATCTTGAAAGTGTGGATAGAAATCCGTCTGCAGATCTCGTGCCAACTGTACAACCAAACTGGATTTAAAAAAGAAGCAACTGATTATGGAGTTTTTTAAAAATAAAAGCTATAAATCTATTTAATGATAGATTACCTATGATCATCACATTAATTAATCCAAAATACTTCTATATCAAATCTTAAGAGATAAAAAATTCTTTAAATACAAAGTGTTCAGCAAAAAAATCAGGTCAGAAGGTTCATCCCTTCAAGGTTGTAGTTACCTGCTTCTATAGTATCAAGAAAAACGGAGTTCTTTTAGGAGTATAAGACAAATGTAAAATTACATACCTAGGATTCTGTTTAATGGTAATGCACATTTTCCTGATATTCTGATCTAACAGCAAAGGTAAAGTCTTCTTGTTTCTAAAGTACAAACTTCTGATATAAGGCAGGGGCAGCTATAAAACAGTATTTCTTAAAAATTCAGAAAAATGTCATCACACTTTCTCTCAAGATGCTACTTACTCCAAAAGGGGTTGGTAGGCAAAACTGTTCTTAATTTGCAGGTGAGTCTTCAAACTCTGAACTATCTCATTTTGATGATAGACCAACTGATTGAATGATTGGCATTTGTCAATAACTTCTTTGTAAAATTTGCCTAGATGAAAAAAAGGGAAAGAAATATGGTCTGCTTTCTATCACATCATTATTTAGTTGTTTGGAACACATAAAGTACAAATTATGAGAAAATAAAATATAAATGAATTTAAAGATACCGAAATGCTCCGTAAGATTTAATTCTCTCCATTTCAGCAGACCCTCAAAGAAGTAGGTTTCAACCTCCTGCAAAGATTAAAGCAGTCTGTTAATCAGACAAGTTCAAGAAAACCATGACCAACTTTAATAATAATGATGATGATAATAATAATAATAATAATAATAATAATAATTAAAGTCTTCTTAGCTGTTTTTAAAAGGGACATTAACACTTTAAAAAGCAATTAGAAGTGATAGTATCAACAGATGATTTATAAAAACAATGCTTTAGGCTGGGGATGTAGCTCAGTAGTAGAATGACTGCCCAGCATGTACAAGGCCCTGGGTTCAAACCCCAGCACAAAAACTAAAAATAAAATAAAAACAGTGTTTTGTTGATTTGGTTGTATCGAATAACTCTCTAAAGCCCACAAAATAGTAACATAAGAAAGAATTCTTTTTCGATGTTTTTTGCAAGTTTAGACACAGAAAAAATGTGCTGATTCTTTACAGTTTTTTCAGGCTGATTTTGGAAATAACTGCTACAACTTTGTGGGGAAATAATCTGGCATTACTATCAAAATTAAAAAATAGATATGCCCTTTGACCCAGCAATTCCAGTTTTTTGAGACAGAAACTGTAAAAGTATAAAAATGTATATTCAGTTCTACTATAGTGAAGGGAAAACATAAAACAGCCTAAAAATCCAACAATAGAAAAACTATTGGAATAACTATGGTCTATATGTACTAACTATATTATGTGGCTATTTAAAAAGAATTCTATCAGGGCTGAGGTGTAGCTCTGTGGTAGAGAACATGCTTCGCATGCGTGAGACCCGGGTTCAATCCCCAGCATTTAAAAAAAAAAAAAAAAACACAGCCGGGTGTGGTGGCACACGCATGTAATCCAAGCGACTTGGGAGGCTGAGTTAGGAGGATCACGAGTTCAAAGCCAGCCTCAGCAACTTAGCGAGGCCCTAAGCAACTCAGTGAGACCCTGTCTCTAAATAAAATACAAAATAGGGCTGGGGATGTGGCTCAGTGGCCGAGTGTCCCTGAGTTCGATCCCTGGTTCCAAAAAAAAACCACACAACTACTATATTTATATTGAACTAGGAGTGAATGTTGATATACTCCCAAAGTGATGAAAGCCAAGTTACATAGTGAAATATATGTGGGGTTCTAATTTTTTGTTAAAAAACAAAACAAAAACCTCTGAATACTGACATATGTTTATATGAGTATGAGAGAAAAATGTGGAAAAATATACATTCACTGAACCAGTTATGTTGATTTCCTTGTGAATAAGGGGAATCATCTTTTTCTATTCATCATTATGTTGGTTAGCTCAATAACACAGTACATATTATATTGTTTTTTGAAAGGTAAGGTTCATAAATAATTACCATACATGTACATATATGCATATGTATGTGTGCATGTATGCAGAAAGACAGATAGAGAAGACCTAGGCACATATCCAAACAACATGCCAAAAAGTTTTTTTTCATTAAATTGTGCTTTGGGGGCTGGGGTTGTGACTCAGTGGGAGAGAACTTGCCTAGCATATGTGAGGGACTGGGTTTGATTCTCAGCACCACATATAAATAAATGAATAAAATAAAGCTCTATCAACACCAAAAAAAAAGTATTTTAAAAAGTTGTGCTTTTGAAACTTTAAAAAATAAGAATGAGATAAAGTAAAAATGAGTAAGGAGAATAGAGGAAAAAGAAAATCCCACTAAATTTTATTCAGCACCCCCTAAGGTAGAAGAGAAATAAAATTACAGTTTAAAACTTAAATGACAAAGATATTTCTAGCATACCACAGGACTGACATGTGTCTGTCACTTTACGATGTACTATGACCCTTTTGCCATGTGACTATACAGTTCCTCCCACCAAGAGATGGAGTCCCTTGAATCTGGCCTGCCCTCATGACTTACTCAACAACACGCAATGGAAGTGACAATGTGACACCAAAAGCAAGGCTTTATGAGGTTTTGCAGCTTGTGCTTTTACTCTCATGGAAAGATTCTGCCATCATAAAAAGAAGATTAGTCTACTGGAGAAAAAGAGTTATGAAGAGAATCAAGACCAACAAGCCCCAGCCAAATGCCAATCATGTGACTGAGGCCATTCTAGACCACCCAGTCCAGGATTCTATCCGAGGCTTTCTAACTTAACATTCTACCCCTTAATACCCCTTTATTGTGGCTTAAACTATAAACCATCTGTTGAACCCCAAACCTATAACTCTATCTTCGAAGTCACCTATGCTCCAGATCCATATACCCAAATGTCTTTTGAATAACTATCATTTTCATGTCCACAGGTACTGAATATCAAACTCAACTAGTCTCAAATGCAACAAATCATCTTCCCTCCACAACTCCATGCTCCTCTTCCTACAACTCTATCTTGATAAGTGATATTCTCAACCACCCAGTTATAGGAACCAAAAACTTTAACACCATTCTGTTCCTTACTACATATTCAGTAGGTCATAATTTCTACTGGCTTTCCTTCCCTAGTATCTCTATAATTCTTCCCTTCTCTCCATCTTGACTGGCACTACCATAATCATTTCTTACTTTAGATGACTACCAGATCCTTACAACTGGTTGCCCTGACTCAAGGCCTGTTCTTTCCTCTACACTGAAGACAGATCAAAAACTTAAGCCTGATTCATGTCTCTCACTCCCATAGCATCAGAAAAAATCTGAACTTAGCATGGCACATGAAATACTTTCTTTGTATTGTCTTAAATGTGACATTCATTCCCTAGCCTCTGTTCCTTTATATAGGCGGCTCTTTCAGCCTGGAATAGCCTTCCTTGTCCTGCTTGCCATGCTAAAATCTACACAAACAATGAAACTCAATTCAGGTATCATCCTATCTAGATCACCTTTTGACACCCCTTTCTACACCCCAAAAGCATTTAGGTTAGGGTCTCTTCATTGTGAGTTCCCAAAGCATTATGTGCTTACCTAGGTAACATGATTTAACACACTGACCCTATACAGAAGAGACAATACATTCAAAGACACAGTGAGTGGACTCTGACTAGGGCCAAATGAAGAATAAAAACTGAAGTTGAATTCTTCAAGTTAAAAGCATGTTATACAAGACCTTAAAGAGCTAACTAGTGGAGGAATAATGAGTTGATGCAGTAAAATGACGAAGATTTCTGTCCAGAGGGATGACATAGTTAGAATGTGGTTAAAACTGGAAAATCATGCAGTCTAGCCTGCCCCCACCTCTTTTTAATAGAGGAGGAAACTAAGCCCCCAAAAGGGACTTCATCAAAAATCACTTTAAAACCATAGCTGCAAGAATATGAATCTGCAGCACTGCTTAGAGTGCACAAGGGAAAGAGAAAGGCTTGAATCACAAAAGTCAATTGACTATCAAGTCAAATCAACTGCCTATACAACATCACCCAACAGAACTTTTTGCAAGGATGGAAATGTTTCCTGTCTGCACTTGTCCAATATGGTACCAATTAGCCACGTATGGGTAATGAGCACTTTACATTTCAAGTATGACTTCTGTGTTAGCACACGTCTAAAGCATTTCATATTCATATAAGAAAGGCTTGAAAAACAATTCACTTTATTAACAGGAAAAACTTAAAAAAGAAAGAAAAAAAGACCATGAATACTTGAAGACTGGCTACTATCACATTTTCTTACCTCCTCATAGCTTGCAGTTCGATCAATACGGTGAATAATATCGATATTCACATTCCCCAGTCGTTCAGCAAATGTAAGAAACTGGGAGGGAAAGCATATTTGATACATCATCATTTAGTACTTATAGCATCCTGAATATCTGAGTGCTATATAATGATCATATGCGGGCAACTTTTATGTGAAAGCAAAATAGTGTAAAGGTTCAAAAAACCTACATGCCATCATTACAACTAAATTTATGCTTTGTCATTTCAGACTTGTATTTTTCTATCACTCATAAATTAAATTAACGAATTTTAAACTAAGAGCAAGTATCACTGATGCAACACAAAGGGTAAGTGTATAAACGAATGGCACAGGACCTCAACAAGGCACTGCATTACTTATTCGAAGGTAATTCTTCTATGTATTTGCATTAAGTTCTTCCAGCTGTCATTTCAAATAAGATTTCCAAACTAGACTGGTGAACCTAGGTGAACACTGACAACTGGATAATCTGGACCTCTTAGGTTTCACACCACCACACAACCACAGGGGTCCAGCTAAGTTGTTGCAATACGAATGATTTTAAACTCATACATGACCTACAGTTTCAACGAAGACCTAGAAACAAATTACCAAGGGGCACACAGAGAAAAAGCTACAGTAGCCATGAGTTACAAGTCACTTATCTTCTCCCGCTCGCCCAATTCGGTTTTTTTAAGATAAAGAAGCAGGGGAGATTCTGGGATAATGAATTTCACTATAGACTGAAAATCTCACAAACTACCGGCGAAAGCCTGAAAATTTTCCCTCTCCACTTTTACTACATCCGGAATCTCCCGTTTTTCGCCAGAGCCTCCTGACAAGCGTCCCACGCTCTGCCCAGACTCTGCAGCCCCAAGAGTTCCTGGGCCAGTCTCACGGCTGAGGCAGGAGGGACCCGCGGCTCCCGGCCCAAGCTCCCACTCTCACCCGGTAGGTGTTCTCGGTCTTGTGGGAAACGGGCTTTATCTTCATGGCTGACGTGGGGCAGCGGCTCGGAGAGCCGCAGGAAGGGTCGAAGAGCTACAACCGATGGCAGCCAAGAGAAACTGGATCGCGCGCCGTACTCTCCGAGTCCCAGTGGCCCGGGTTTTCTCACGTGCGGCTCGAGCCCCTGGGCACCGCCATGTTGGAGAAGGGGAGGAGCCTGAGCGGGTCACGTGGGCGGAAGAAGCGTCGGAGCAGGCGCACTCTCACACGGGAGGCGGGGCGGCGCTGTCCTGGCGGGCGTGAGGTGCGAGCTTCTTTCTATTATTGGAGTAAAGGTTAGCAGGATAATATTTTTATTATAAAAGAAAACATGCTTGGGGCTTGGGACGTAGCTCCGTGGTAAAGCACTTGTGCGTCACATACAAAGCCCTGAGTTCGATTCCCAGCACCCTAAGGAAACAAGAAAACTAAGCTTGTCATCATTAGCAGCTAACTGTTCCTATTACCCTGCACCATGCAAAAGCTCTTTCCCTTCGTAAGTTCACAGTGAAGCTGATTGTGAACGCAGTCCATAAAGGAGGGATGTATTTTCAAGCCTCTTTGACACCTGAGGAAACAGATTGTGCAGCTGGGGTCCGAATTCACTCAGACAGAGGTCACTCGATTTCAAATTCTGATAACCACTATGCTTGGAATAAATTTTAAAAACAGAAAAGGAATGTTAAAGAAAAATCTTTTACTTTCATGTACTGTTATTCTTTTGATTTTTCCCATTTTAATGTCTATGCGTAGCATATGTTTAAACAGTTGTACAATTCTACACATTCACACAATTTTTAGATCTGATTTTAAGTATCATCCCCGCATACTTAACACTGATTTATTCAAAAATTTTTTAGAATCTACCATGGGCCAGTGTTCTAGGAGTGAACAAGAAACAATGTTAATAATTATGTTTGGAAATATTTAGTCTGAGGTCCTTACATCTTATGAGAGTCAAGGAGAGATGTTAAGTAGGCAAGTGCATACATAGCTGTATATATCAGCATAGAGGTCAGGCCTGGAGGTGTGCTTTAAATACATTAAATACACCTAAATACCTCAAGCCTGAGAATATTGGTGACTTAGTAGGACAATCAGTGAGGTACAAATGGACTAGTCATGGCATGGAAGCAGAGCCAGCTGCCAGCTGTCCTGGATGCTGAGGGTAGAGAAATCACTGTTGAATATAACAATGTGACAGTCTAATGACCTTGGAAGTACACTCTGGTGGGGTCCAGGAAAGGAAGTAATCAGGTGAAAAAGTATAGTAGGCACAGCACTTTCAAACTGCTATTGGCATTATAGCACAGACATTTTCAGTGTCATTGCAAAGTAATTTAAAATATTTTAAAGAGTCCATAGAATTCATGGATTTTACTTTTTTTTGGTACTAGGGATTGAACCCAGGGGCACTCCACCACTGAGCCATATCCCCAGCCCTAGTTTGTATTTTATTTAGAGACAGGGTCTCACTGAGTTGCTTAGGGCCCTGCTAAGTTGCTGAGGCTGGCTTTGAACTCATGATCCTCCTGCCTCAGCCTCCCAAGTGCTGGAATTACAGGCGTGTGCCACTGTACCCGGCTGGATTTTACTTTTTAATAACAAAATACTAACAAAAAATTGAGATGCCCAGTGTTTAGTTGGTTTCCAGTAGGCTGCTTCTCTCTCTCTCTCTCTCTCTCTCTCTCTCTCTCTCTCTCTTTTAGGTTATGCTTAGCCTTTTAGTGATCACATATCCCTCAGGGAAGTCTACAGAAGCTGTAGACCTTCTCCCCAGAAAATTGCAAGTAACCTTGTTTACACTAAAATGTATAGATGATTTCATAGGTTAGAAGCCTGCAGGGGATGTGGCTTAGCAATAGAGTGCTTGCCTCACATGCATGAAGCAGTGGGTTTGATCCTCAGCACCACATATAAATAAATAAGATAAAGGTATTATGTCCATCGACAACTAAAAATATTTTTAAAAAAGAAGAAGAAGAAAAAGAAGAAGAAGAAGCCTGTAGTTAACTGAGAGTGGAAATCCCTACTCTAAACGAAGATCCTATCCATTGCCAAAATCACCACCAAATAATTGAACTGTTTTCTTTCTTTGTTATTTGCTTTTGGTAATAGAATTAGTGGGACAATAGAGAGTGGGGGAAGATGAAAAATCAAGGAAATTAAAAGAGTGGATACTTACACAAGTTATATGGAGCACTTATTTTTCACATTGACTTTTTGTCTTGACTGTTTGTATACAATTGCTTCTTTGAATAAGAATTGCTATGTCATAATGCATAATGCTATGTGATCTTTGCTGCCAGGGCTCCCACATGTCCTTTGCCACTACTATCGAAGCCTTGGTTCTCAAAATGTGGTTCCCTGACTGCAGCATCAGCCCCTCCATGGGAACTTTATTAGGTGAATTACTAGGCCACTCCCAAACCTACTTAATCAAAACTTCTAGGGATGGGGCACAGTCATCTATACTTTCCCAGTCTTCCAATTGCTTCTGTTGCAGGTTTTAGATTGGGAATCACTGATTTAATGATGCTAAAGCACTTAGAACATTGTGTGATGCATACTATGTGCTAAAGAAAGTGTTTACTGTTACTACTGTTTAGTCTTTATATAAGTGTTTGCTATCACCATTATTTGACTCTCCTGTCCATCCCTAGGAAGTAAGTAGTAGTATCATCATTTTAAGTGTGAGGGATCTAAGGCTCAGAGAACTGGTGAATGTGGAGAAACATGAATCTGGGGCTTCTAACTTTAAGTTCAATGCTCTTTTCATGTCTCCTACATCTATTTGGAGGGGCATATTTACAGAAATAAATCCTCAGCTATTGTGACATAGACCTTTGTAGAATTCCTGACAATGTTTGCTGTCTTCTCTTCAAGAAACAGCATCCTAATTTCCCATTGAGAAATCATTGGTAGTATCTAATATTCAAGTTAAGTACCAGGGAGGGCCCGTGTTGTCCAGGGTGTTTCCTTGGTCAAGAAACTGGTTCAGAGATGGGCATGTGCTCCAAGGTGGGCCAAGAGCCCTACTTGCACTTTCCCTAGAGTTATAGGGAAAGAGGTGATTATTTTTCTTGGATTTGCCAAGATGATAGGAAACTAAAGCTGTTGGTAACCTTAACTGTCACTTCGATATTTGCTTGAAAATAAAGCCTGTGCAAAAGAAAACAGGAGAGAGAGGGGAATGAGGGAGAGACAAAGAGAATGAGACAACCTGACATAGAAGCCCAAAGACAGAGACAGAGAACTGATTAACTTATTCGAGCTACTGAACCCATTTACTCCTTGAACTTTTCAGTTCATTAATTCCACCTTTTATTCTTAAGCCAATTTAGTTGGGTTCTGTCACTGGCAACCAAAATAATACTTATATAGCTAATTAAGTTTTTTATGCTTCTTATAAACGTGACAAAACACTTAAGCCTTCCTCTAAATACAATTATTTTCTTGGTGAGTAAGAATAAAAAGAACCAAATACAAAATCTTGATAAAAGTAGTCAATGTGAAGGATTGGAAAGAATATCCATCCAATCAGGAGTTAGAAAACCTGAATTCTGATCCTATGAGGTTCACTCAGCTCTGTCTTTATAAAATTGGTCCTTTAAAATATATAAAATTAATCCTGCATCAAAGAAGTAATATATACATGTATACATGCTTTGAACATTGCATTATGTGAAGTCCAAGAATTATTAGAGTCATTCCCAGAACTCCTAACATGTATTCAGTGATAGATTTTTAGTATTAGAGGAGGAAAGACTAGGAGTAGATGCTTCTCAGTCTCTGGGCCTGAGTGATAGAATGCATTTAGTGCTACGCTTAGAATTCATCATAAAAGCTGGGCACAGTGTTTCATGTCTATAAATCCACTGTGACTCAGGAGGTTAAACAGAAGAATCACAAGTTTGAGACTAGCCTGGGCAACTTGGTGAGACTCTGTCTCAAGAATAAATGAATGAATAAATAAATAAATAAATAAATAAATAAATAAATAAAATGAAAGGACTGTTAATATAGCTCAGGGATATTTGACTTGCCTAGCATATGTAGGACCGTGGGTTCAGTCCCAGTACTAGGAAAAAAATTGTGTATGTTTGTATGCAACTCAGTGAGACCCTGTCTCTAAGTAAAATACAAAATAGGGCTGGGAATGTGGCTCAGTGGTGGAGTGCCCCTGAGTTCAATCCCCAGTACCCACCCCCGCAAAAAGAAAGGATACTCTAGTCAGCTAATCCAACATTCCCAGAAATAATAAATTGGCAGACATCTAAAGATCTATGGGAAAACTTATTAACCTCTATCTATATCATAAGAGAAGGAAAAAAAAAAAACAAAAGATGGGGAAAATGTTTAAAAATATAGCTGATAAAGTACTTGTATTCAAAATATACAAGAACTCTTAAATCTCAATGGTAAAATAATAAAAATAAAATAAAACATGATTAAAATATGGATATAAGAGCTGAACAGACACTTCACTGATAGAGATATACATATTAAAAGATGTTTGGGCTGGGGATATGGCTCAGTTGATAGAGTGCTGGCCTTGCAGCAGAAGGCCCTGGGTTCAATCCCCAGCACTATCAAAGAAAAAATAAAAATAAAAAAAGATGTTCAACATCCTATGTTATTAGAGATTTCACAATTAAATTATTGAGATATCATTGCACACTAGTTACAATGACTTAACTATAAAATACCAATGCCACAAATGCTGGAAAGTACATGGAGAAGCAGAGATTCTCACCACTGGTGGGACTGCAAAGAGTCCAATACTTAGGGAGATCTTTCCCCCCCTTTTTCTTTTGAGAAAGAAGTAAGTTTTTTTTTTATTTTTGCAGACTGTATTTTGATTCATTGTACACAAATGGGTACAACTTTTCATTTCTATGGTTGTGCATGATGTAGATTCACACCATTCATGTAATCATACATGTACGTACAGTAATAATGTCTCTCTCAGTCTACTATCTTTCCTTTCCTCAACACCTCCCACCCCATTTTCCACTACACCATCCAAAGTTCCTCCATTCTTCTCTTGCCCCCTGCCATTATATATCATCATCCACTTATCAGAGAAAACATTTGGCCGTTGGTTTTTTGGGTTTGGCTTATTTCACTTAGCGAGTTTCTCCAACTCCATCCACTTACCTGCAAATGCCATAATTTTATTGTTCTTTATGGCTAAGTAATATTCCATTATGTATATTTACCACAGTTTCTTTATCCATTCATCAACTGAAGAGCATCTAGGTTGGTTCCATAATCTAGCTATTGTGAATTAAGCAGCTATGAACAGTGATGTGGCTGCATTACTGTAGTATGCTGATTTTAAGTTTTGGGGTATAAACCTAGGAGTGGGATAGCTGGGTCAAATTATGGGTTCATTCCAAGTTTTCTGAGGAATCTCCATACTGCTTTCCAGAGTAGCTGCACCAATTTACAACTCCACCAACAATGTATGAGTGTGCCTTTTTCCCCACATCCACGTCAACACTTATTATTGCTTGTGCTCTTGATAATAGCCATTCTAATTGGAGTTAGATGAAATCTTAGGGTAGTTTTAATTTGCATTTCTCTTATTACTAGAGATGATGAGCACTTTTTCATATATTTGTTGATCAATTGTATATCTTTTTGTGTGAAGTGTCTGCCCAGTTCCTTAGCCCATTTATTGATTGGGTTCTTTGTATTTTTGGTGTAAAGTTTTGTAAGTTTTTTATGAATTTTGGAGATTAGTGCTCTGTCGGAAGTGTGTGTGGAAAAGATTTTCTCCCACTCTGAAGGCTCTTTTTTCACCTTATTGATTGTTTCCTTTGCTGATGAAAAACTTTTTAGAGCTGGGCATGGTGGTACATGCCTGTAATCCCAGTGGCTCGGGAGGCTGAGGCAGGAGGATCGCGAGTTCAAAGCCAGCCTCAGCAAGGGCAAGGCACGAAGCAACTCAGTGAGACCCTGTCTCTAAATAGAATACAAAATAGGGCTGGGGATGTGGCTCAGTGGCCAAGTGCCCCTGAATTCAACCCCTGGTTCAAAAAAAAAAAAAAAGCTTTTTAGTTTGAATCCATTCCATTTATTGATTCTAGCTTTTATTTCTTGTGCTGTGGGGGTCTTGTTAAGGAAGTCTGCTCCTAAGTCAACATGATGAAGATTCAGGCCTTTTTATTTTATTTGGTGAAAGGTCTCAGGTTTAATTCCTAGATCCTTGATCCATTTTGAGTTTTGTACAGGGTGAGAGATAGGGATTTAATTCATTTTACTGCATATGGATTTCCAGTTTTGCCATCACCATTTGTGGAAGAGGCTATCTTTTCTCCATTGTATGTTTTTGGCACCTTTGTCTAGTATGAGGTAATTCTACTTATGTGGGTTTGTCTCTGTGTCTTCTATTCTGTACCATTGGTCTACCTGTCTATTTTGGTGCCAATACCATGCCATTTTTGTTACTATTGCTCTATAATAGAGTTTAAGGTCTAGTATTTTGAAACCTCCTGCATCACTCTTCCTGCCTAGGACTGCTTTGGCTATTCTGGGTCTTTTGTTCTTCCAGATGAATTTCATGATTGCTTTTTCTATTCTATGAAGAATATCATAGGGATTTTACTTGGAATTGCGTTAAATCTGTGTAGCACTTTTGGAAGTATGGCCATTTTGATAATATTAATTCTGCCTATCCAAGAATGCGGGAGATCTTTCCATCTTCTAAGGTCTTCTTCAATTTCTTTCTGTAGTGTTCTTTAGTTTACACTGTAGAATTCTTTCACCTCTTTTGTTACTCTGATTCCCAAGTATTTAATTTTTTTTTGAGGCTATTGTGAACTGAGTTGTTTTCCTAATTTATCTTCCAGGTGATTCATCACTTATGAATAGAAATGCATTAGATTTCTGTGTGTGGATTTTATATCCTGCTGTTTTGCTGAATTCATTAATTAGGTCTTGAAGTTTTCTGGTGG
Source organism: Glaucomys volans (assembly GCA_020662805.1). Taxonomy (NCBI): domain Eukaryota; kingdom Metazoa; phylum Chordata; class Mammalia; order Rodentia; family Sciuridae; genus Glaucomys; species Glaucomys volans. Next base: position 903,572 of record JAJEJO010000776.1, read on the forward strand.
AATTTTTTGGATCCTCTCAAATCATGTCATCTGCAAGTAGTGATAGCTTGAGTTCTTTTTTTCCTATTCCTATCCCTTTAATTTCTTTGGTCTGTTTAATTGCTCTAGCTAGTGTTTCAAGGATGATGTTGAATAGAAGTGGTGAAAGAGGACATCCCTGTCTTGTTCCAGTTTTTAAAGGGAATGCTTTCAGTTTTTCTCCATTAAGAATGATGTTGGCCATGGGCTTAGCATAAATAGCCTTTACAATGTTGAGGTATGTTCCTACTATCCCTATTTTTTTCTAGTGTTTTGAGTGTGAAGGTGTGTTGCATTTTGTCAAATACTTTCTCTATATCTATTGAAATAATCATATAATTCTTAACCTTAAGTCTATTGATGTGATGAATTACATTTATTGATTTTCGGATGTTGAACCAACCTTGCATCCCTGGAATGAAACCCACTTGATCTTCTTAATATGTTTTTGTATGCAATTTGCTAGAATTTTGTTAAGGATTTTTGCATCTATGTTCATCAGAGATATTGGTCTAAAGTTTTCTTTCCTTGATGTGTCCTTGTCTGGTTTTGGTATCAGAGTGATACTAGCTTCATAGAATGAATTTGGAAGGGTTCCCTCCTTTTCGATTTCATGGAATACTTTGAGGAGTATTGGTGTAAGTTCCTCTTTGAAGGTCTTGTATAACTTAGCTGAGAATCTGTCTGGCCCCAGGCTTTTTTTGGTTGGTATGCTTTTGATGACTTCTTCTATTTCATTGCTTGAAATTGGTCAGTTTAAATTGTGTATGTTCTCTTGGTTCAATTTGGGAGGATCATATGTTTCTAAAAATTTGTCAATGTCTTCAAGATGGCAGGCTAGAGAAAGGCTGCATTCCTACTTGCTCCATGGATTCCTACTTGATTGGGATTCAAGCAGCAGGAATATTGCTCTCATCAAGATTCTATATTCAAACTACACCAAAAAGGTCCCCAGCTGCTGCTCCGGAACCAACACTGCCAGACTGGGCTCGGGCCTGGGCTTGGGCCTGACCCTGGGCAGCAGCCAGCAGCCAGCCAGGGAGCGCAGGACCCCAGCAGCCACTCCAGAACTAACATCACTGGGCCTGGCTCCAACCTGGGCGTGGGCCTGACCCCGGGCAGCAGTTAGCCAGGAGTGTGGGACCCCAGCAGCCGCTCTGGAATCACCATCGCTGGGCTGGGTTCTGGCCTGACCTGGGGCAGCCCCAGCTGTGAATGCATACCCGTCAAGTCATTGGGCCTGCCATATCCAGCTCCAAGCCCAGACCTGCACCCTGTACCTGGTCTAGTCTCAGGCCTGCACTTACGCTGTTGCTGACCATCTAACAACAAGAAGTTACCTTTGCCCACAAACAATGATTATCCCTGACCTGCAGGCAGTGGGACAGCACCCTTCTTGGGACCCAGCATTACCAAGTACCTGACAGGCATCAGACTACTGAACAATAGGAGGTTTGAATAGTACAATAAAATTTTACTGCAGAACTTTCTTTCTCTTTTTCTTTTTAACTAAATAGTAATATTACGATTATTCCTAATATACTTACTACATTCCAACTTCTTTCTTATTAATATTCTTATCATTCTATCATCCTCTAATGTAGCAGTGTCCTTAGAGACTCATTTTCTTTTCTCACGCTAAAAACTTATTTCCTTTAATTCTGCTCTCACTATTCCTATGACATAGTAACTCTATAGACTCATTTCCTATCTCATTAATGTTATATTCTAAACCCCTCAGCATCTTCTTTTTCTGCTATTTGAAATTGTGGTCCTTATTGCAAATCTATCGATTATGCAGTAGATTATTTGAACTAATTTCTGTATATTATAACACAGTTAATATCTAATATTGTTTATATGCGGTACTGCTAATAATAATCTCTTCAAGGTGAGGTGAGGTATTGCAAATCTGCAGGGACACTATAAGTCTTTTTTTTTTTTTTTTGGAACCAGGGATTGAACTCAGGGACACTCAGCCACTGAGCTTCATCCCCAGCCCTATTTTGTATTTTATTTAGAGACAGGGTCTCACTGAGTTGCTTAGGTCCTCACTAAGTTGCTGAGGCTGGCTTTGAACTCGTGATCCTCCTGACTCAGCCTCCCAAGTCGCTTGGATTACAAGTGTGCGCCACCATGCCTGACTGGGACACTATAAGTCTTTACAGGGAAACTGCACTACTAGAGGGGAAGATACACAAGCAACATGAGAAAACACAGGAAGAAAGTGTCCCAAATGAACCTAGATGATATATCAAGAGAACCCAATGACAGCATGGAAGAAGGAATGTCAGAAAGGGAGTTCAGAATGTTCATAATTAAAATGATCCAGGAAGAGAATGATGTGATGAGAGAGCAAATGCAGGCTATGAATAATCAGCTAATAGAGCAATTGCAGGAAGCAAAAAATCATTTCAATAAAGAGATAGAAGTTCTGAAAAAAAATGGAAATCCTTGAAGGAAAAAAGGAAATGAAGGAAACAATAAACCAAATTAAAAACTCAATAGAAAGCATAACTAACAGAATAGATCACTTGGAAGACAGAACCTCAGACAATGAAGACAAAATATTAAATCTTGAAAACAAAGTTGAACAAACAGAGAAGATGGTAAGGAATCATGAACAGAACCTCCAAGAAATATGGGACATCATGAAAAGACCAAATTTAAGAATTATTGAGATTGAGGAAGGCATAGAGATACAAACAAAGGGAATGAATAATCTGTTCAATGAAATAATATCAGAAAATTTCCCAAACATGATGAATGAGATGGAAAATCAATTATAAGAGGCTTACAGGACACCAAACATACAGAATTACAACAGATTCACACCAAGGCACATTATAATGAAAATATCATTGTAAAGGCTATTTATGCCAAGCCCACAGCTAACATAATTCTAAATGGAGAAAAATTGAAAGCATTCCCCTTGAGAACTGGAAAAAGACAGGGATGCCCTCTTTCACCACTACTATTCAACATCATTCTTGAAACTCTAGCCAGAGCAATTAGACAGACCAAAGAAATTAGAGGAATACGAATAGGAAAAGAAGAGATCAAACTATCCCTATTTGCTGATGACATGATTCTCTATCTAGAAGATCCTAAGAATTCCACCAGAAAACTTCTGGATCTCATTAATGAATTCAGCAAAGTAGCAGGATATAAAATTAATGCTCATAAATCTAATGCATT
>JAJEJO010000776.1:911787-950099 GCA_020662805.1 Glaucomys volans
TGGAAAGCAGTGTGGAGATTCCTTAGAAAACTTGGAATGGATCCACCATTTGACCCTGCTATCCCACTCCTTGGCTTATACCCAAAGGACTTAAAATCAGATTGCCTCAGTGATGCAGCCACATCAATGTTCATAGCTGCTCAATTCACAATAGCTAGATTATGGAATCAACCTAGATGCCCTTCAGTAGATGAATGGATAAAGAAACTGTGGTATATATACACAATGGAATATTAGCCATAAAGAAGAATAAAATTATGACATTTGTAGGTAAATGGATGATGTTGGAAACTGTTATGCTAAGTGAGATTAGCCAATCCCATAAATCCAAAAGCCGAATGGTCTCTCTGATAAGTGAATGATGATGCATAATGTGGGGGGGAAAGATGGCAAGAATGGAGGAAAGATAGCTAGCATAGAGGGAAGGGAGGGGTGGGGGCGGGTGGGGGGTAAAATTAATAACAGAGTGTGTGACAGATACCATTGCCCTGTGTAAATGCATGAACGCACAGATGGTGTGACTCTACTTTGTGTACAACCAGTGAAACAATAGCTGTACTCCATTTGTGTTCAATTAAAAAAAAATCAAAGGGAGATCAATAGAGGAAAGGCCCCATGGGGACGGGGAGGGAAGGAGGGGGGAAATGCTGGGGGGTGATATTGGCCAAATTATGCTATTACATTGTGTGCTGTATGAATATGTAACGACAAACCCCATCAATATGTCCAACTAAAATGCATCAATAAAAATATAAAACTAAAAAAAAAGAAAAAAAAAAGAAAATATCTAACATACAAAATATAGATAGAATTTTAAAGACTGCAAGAGAAAAGCATCAGATTACATATGGGGGAAAACCAACATGGATATCAGCAGATTTCTCAGCCCAGACCCTAAAAGCAAGAAGGGCCTGGAACAACATATTTCAAGCTCTGAAAGAAAATGGATGCCAACCAAGAATCTTATACCTAGCAAAACTTACCTTCAGATTTGATGATGAAATAAAATCCTTCCATGATAAACAAAAGCTGAAAGAATTCGCAAATAGACAGCCTGCCCTACAGAACATTCTCAGCAAAATATTCCAAGAGGAAAAAATGAAAAACAACAATGTTAGTCAACAAGGGGAGGAATTACCCTAAAGAAATAGCCAATCAAAGGAGAAACCAAGTTAAGTTAAAAGCCCCCCCAAAAACCAAAATGATGGGAAATACAAGTCATATCTCCATAATAACCCTGAATGTAAATGGCCTACACTCATCAATCAAAAGACAGAGACTGGCAGATTGGATTAAAAAGAAAGACCCAACAATATGCTGCCTTGAAGGGACCCATCTCATAGAAAAGGACATTCACCAACTAAAGGTGAAAGGACGAGAAAAAGCATATCACGCACATGGACTCAGTAAAAAAGCAGAGGTCTCCATTCTCATTTCAGATAAATCAGACTTTAAGCCAAAGATGGTCAGAAGGTATAAAGAAGGTCATTTCATATTGCTCAAGGGAAGCATAAATCAGCAAGACATAACGATCATAAATTTCATGGCCCAAACAATAGCACATCCATGTATGTTAAACAAATCTTCCTCAATTTCAGGAACCAAATAGACCAAAGCCCAATAATACTAGGTGACTTTAATACACCTCTCTCACTACTGGACAGATCTTCCAAACAAAAATTGAACAAAGAAACCATAGATCTCAATAACACAATCAATAATTTAGATTTAACAGACATAGATAGAATATTCCATCCATCAACAAGTGAATATACTTTCTTCTCAGCAGCACATGGATCCTTCTCTAAAATTGACCATATGTTATGCCACAAAGCTACTCTTAGCAAATACAAAATATAGAGATACTACCTTGTATTCTATCAGATGATAATGGAATTAAATTAGAAATCAATAATAAAACAAAATAAAGAACCTATGCCAACACTTGGAGATTAAATAATACTCTATTGAATGATGCATGGATAACAGAAGACATCAGGGGGGAAATTTAAAAATTCATAGAGGTAAATGAGAACAATGAGACAACATATCAAAATCTCTGGGACATGATGAAAGCAGTACTAAGAGGAAAATTCATTGCATGGAGTGCATTCAATAAAAGAATGAAAAGTCAACAAATAAGTGACCTCACATTACAGCTCAAAGCCCTAGAAAAAGAAGAACAGATTAACACCAAAAGTAGTAGAAGACAGGAAATCATTAAAATCAGAGTTGAAATCAATGAAATTGAAACAAAAGAAACTATTCAAAAAATTGACAAAACAAAAAGTTGGTTCTTTGAAAAAATAAACAAAACTGATAAGCCCTTAGCCATGCTAACAAAGAGAAGAAGAGAAAAAACTCAAATTACTACAATTTGAGATGAAAAAGGAACTAGCCAATCCCCAAAATCCAAAGGCCAAATGGTCTCTCTAAGTGAATGATGATGCATAAAGCAGGGTGGAAGGGTGGCAAGAATGGAGGAAGGATAGATAGCATAGAGGGAAGGGAGGGGTGGGGTCAGGGTGGGGGGTAAGAATAATAACAGAATGTGTGACAGACATCATTGCCCTGTATACATGTATGAATGCACAGATGGTGTGACTCTACTTTGTGTACAACCAGAGAAATAATAGCTGTACTCCATTTGTGTTCAATGAATCCAAATTAAATAAATTTTTTAAAAAAAAGAAAAAGGAGCTATCACAACAGACACTACTGAAATACAAAACATAATTAGAAATTATTTTGAAAATCTATACTCCAGCAAAATAGAAAAGCTTGAAGACATTGACAGGTTTCTGGAGACATATGATCCACCCAAACTGAATCTAGAGGACCTACACAATTTAAATAGACCAATTTCAAGCAATGAAATAGAAGAAGTCATCAAGAGCCTACCCACCAAGAAAAGTCCAGAGCCAGATGGATTCTCAGCCGAGTTCTACAAGACCTTCAAAGAAGAACTCATTCCAATACTCTTCAAAGTATTCCATGAAATAGAAAAGGAGGGAACCTTTCCAAACTCGTTCTATGAAACCAATATAACCCTGACACCAAAACCCAACAAAGACACATCAAGGATAGAAAATTTCAGACCAATATCTCTAATGAACATAAATGCAAAAATTCTTAACAAGATCTTAGCAAATTGTATACAAAAACATATCAAGAAGATAGTGCACCATGATCAAGTGGGTTTCCTCCCAGGGATGCAAGTTTGGTTCAACATCCAGAAATCTATAAATGTAATTCACCACATGAACAGGCTTAAAGTTAAGAACCACATGATTATTTCAATTGATGCAGAAGAAGCATTTGATAAAATACAGCACCCCTTCATGCTCAAAACACTAGAAAAAATTGGGATAGTAGGAACATACCTCAACATTGTAAAGGCTATCCAAGCCCATGGTCAACATCATTCTAAATGGAGAAAAACTGAAAGCATTCCCTCTAAAAACTGGAACTAGGCAGGGATGCCCTCTTTCATTGCTTCTGTTCAACATTGTTCTTGAAATTCTAGCCAGAGCAATTAGACAGACTAAAGAAATAATAGGGATATGGATAGGAAAAGAAAAACTATTACTATTTGCAGATGATATGATTCTATATTTACAGGAGCCAAAAAATTCAACCAGAAAACTTCTAGAATTCATAAATGAATTCAGCAATGTAGCAGGATATAAAATTAACACTCATAAATCTAATGTATTCTTATTCATAAGTGATGAATCCTCTGAAAGAGAAGTTAGGAAAACTACCCCATTCACAATAGCCTCAAAAAAATTAAAATACCTGGGAGTCAACTTAACAAAAGAGGTGAAAGACCTCTACAATGAGAACTACAGAACACTAAAGAAAGAAATTAAAGAAAACCTTAGAAGATGGAAAGATCTTCCATGATCTTGGTTAGGCAGAATTAATATTATCAAAATAGCCATACTACCAAAAATGCTATACAAATTCCAATTAAAATCTCAAACACTGACCTCATAGAAAGAGAACAAGCAATCATGAAATTCATTTGGAAGAATAAGAGACCCAGAATAGTTAAGCAATACTTAGCAGGAAGAGTGAAGCAGGTGGTATCACAATACTAGAACTTCAACTATATTACAAAGCAATAGTAAGAAAAACAGCATGGTATTGGCACCAAAATAGGCAGGTAGACCAATGGTACAGAATAGAGGACACACAGACAAACCCATAGAAATACAATTATCTCATACTTGACAAAGGCTCCAAAAACATACAATGGAGAAAAAATAGCCTCTTCAACAAATGGTGTTGGGAAAGCTGGAAATCCATATGCAGCAAAATGAAACTAAACCCCTATCTCTCACCCTGCTCAAAACTCAACTCAAAATGGATCAAGGACCTAGGAATTAGACCAGATCCTGCACCTAATAGAAGAAAATGTAGGTCCATATCTTCATCATGTCGGCCTAGGTCCAGACTTCCTCAACATGACCCCCAAAGCACAAGAAATAAAAGAAGGAATCAATAAATGGGATAGATTCAAACTAAAAAGCTTTTTCTCAGCAAAGGAAACAATCAGCAATGTGAAGAGAGAGCCTACAGATTGGGAGAAAATTTTTGCCACACACACTTCAGATAGAGCACTAATATCCAGAATTTATAATGAGCTCAAAAAACTTTACAGCAAGAGCACAAATAACCCAATCAATAAATGGGCTAAGGAAATGAACAGACACTTCACAGAAGAGGATCTACAGGCAATCAACAGATATATGAAAAAATGTTCAACATCTCTAGTAATAAGAGAAATGAAAATCAAAACTACCCTAAGATATCATCTCACCCCAATTAGAATGTCTATTATCAAGAATACAAGCAACAATAGGTGTTGGCGAGGATGTGGGGAAAAAGGTACACTCATACACTGCTGGTGGGGTTGCAAATTGGTGCAGCTACTCTGGAAAGCAGTATGGAGGTTCCTTAGAAAACTGGGAATGGAACCACCATTTGACCCAGCTATCCCACTCCTTGGCCTATACCCAAAGGACTTAAAATCTGCATATTATAGTGATGCAGCCACATCAATGTTTATAGCAGCCCAATTCACTATAGCGAGACTGTGGAACCAACCTAGATGCCCTTCAATAGATGAATGGATAAAGAAACTATGGTATATATACACAATGGAATATTATTCAGCCCTAAAGAATAATAAAATTATGACATTTGCAGGTAAATGGATGGAGTTGGAGAGTATCATGCTAAGTGAGATAAGCCAGTCCCAACAAACAAAAGGCTGAATGATTTCTCTGATAAGTAGTTGATGGCACATAATGGGGGAGGGGGAGAGGTAGGGGAAGAATGGAGGAAGGATGGATTGTATAGAGGAAAGTAAGGGGAGGGGGTGGGGAAGGAAAGATAATAGAATGTGTCAAACATCATTATAGTATTATATGTATGAATATGCAAATGGTGTGATTCTACTTTGTACACAACCAGAAAAACGATAGTTGTACTCCATTTGTGTACATTGAACCAAAAATTAAAAAAAAAAATTTTAAAAAGAAAGTCTTCAAGATTTTCTGTTTTGTTGGAGTATAGTAGCTTCTAATTATATATCTCAATGGTGTCTGTCATGATATTTTCCTTTTTATCAAGAATTTTAGTAATTTGAATTTTCTCTCTCCTCTTTGTTAGTGTGGCTAAGGGTTTATCTGTTTTGTTTACTTTTTCAAAGAACCAACTTTTTGTTTTGTCAATTTTTTAAATAGTTTTTTGTTTCAATTTCATTGATTTCACTGATTTTAATTATTTCCTGTATTCTACTTTTGGTGTTGTTCTGTTCTTTTTCTAGGTCTTTGAGATGTAATGTTAGGTCATTTAGTTTTTGACTTTTTATTCTTTTCTTGAATGCGCTCCATACAATGAATTTTCCTCTTAGTACTGCTTTCATAGGGTCCCAGAGATTTTGATATGTTGTATCATCATTCTCATTTACCTCTAAGAATTTTTTTAGCTCCTCCCTGATGTTTTCTGTTATCCATGCTTCATTCAATAGCATATTATTTAGTTTCTAGGTGTTGGAGTAGTTTTTGTTTTTTATTTTATCATTGATTTCTAATTTCATTCTATTATGATCTGATAGACCATAAGGTAGTATCCCTATTTTTTTGCATTTACTAAGGGCTACTTTGTTGCAAAACATATGGTCTATTTTAGAGACAGAGCCATGTGCTGCTGAGAAGAAAGTGTATTCCCTCATTGATGGATGGCATATTATATATATGTCTGTTAAGTCTAAGTTATTGATTGTTTTTGTTATTGTTGTTGTTGTGGAACTGTTTTGGGATTGAACTCAGGGGCACTCGGCCACTGAGCCACATCCCCAGCCCTATTTTGTATTTTATTTAGAGACAGGATCTCAATGAGTTGCTTAGGGCCTTGCTAAGTTGCTGAGGCTGGCTTTGAACTTGCGATCCTCCTGCCTCAGCCTCCCGAGTCACTGGGATTACAGGCGTGCACCACCATGCCCAGCTTGATTGTGTTATTGAATTCTATGGTTTCATTGTTTAGTTTTTGTTTGGAGATCTATCCAGTGGTGACAGCAGTGTGTTAAAGTCACCTAGAATTATTGTGTTGTGGTCTATTTGATTCCTGTAATTGAAAGGGACTTGTTTGACGTACGTAGATGTGCCATTGTTTGGGACATATTTATGATCATTGTGTCTTCCTGATTTATGGTTCCCTTAAGCAGTATGAAATGTCTTTCTTTATCTCTTCTGACTAACCTTGGCTTGAAGTCCACTTTATCTGATGTAAGGATGGAAACCCCCGCTTTTTTTCTGAGTACGTATGTGTTGTAGATTTTTTCCCATCCCTTCACCTTTGGTCTGTGGATGTCTTTTTCTATAAGATGAGTCTCTTGAAGGCAGCATATTGTTGGATCTTTCTTTTTAATCCAATCTGCCAGTCTATGTCTTTTGACTGATGAGTTTAGGCCATTAATATACAGGGTTATTACTGAGGTCTGATTTGTATTCCCAGTCATTTTGGCTTATTTTTGGTTTATAACTTGACTTGGTTTCTCCTTTGTTTGGCTTTTCCTTTAGGTTAGTTCCTCCCTTTGCTGATCTACATTGTTGTTTTTCATTTCCTTCTCATGGAATATTTTGCTGAGAATGTTCTATAGCACAGGCTTTCTATTTGTAAATTCTTTTAACTTTTGTTTGTCAAGGAAAGATTTTAATTCATCTTCAAATCTGAAGGTAAGTTTTGCTGGGTATAAGATTCTTGTTTGGCAACCATATTCTTTCAGAGCTTGAAATACGTTGTTCCAGACCCTTCTTGCTTTTAGGGTCTAGGCTGAGAAATCTGCTGATATCTGTATTGGTTTCCCCCATTTGTAATCTGATGCTTTTCTCTTGCAGCCTTTAAAATTTTGTCTTTATTTTGGATGTTAGACATTTTCATTATAATGTGCCTTGGTGTGGATCTGTTGTAATTTTGTGCATTTAGTGTCCTGGAAAGCCTTTTGTAGTTGAGTTTCCATTTCATTCTTCAGGATTGGGAAATTTTCTGATATTACTTCATTGAATATATTGTTCATTCCTTTGGTTTGTATCTCTGTCCCTTTCTCATTTCTGATAATTCTTAAATTTGGTCTTTTCATGATATCCCATAGTTCTTGGAGGTTTCATTCATGATTTCTTAACATCTTTTCTGGGCAACTTTATTTTCAAGATTCAATATTTTGTCTTCTTTGTCAGAGGTTCTGTCTTCCAAGTGATCTAGTCTGCTGGTGATGCTTTCCATTGAGTTTTTAATTTGGTTTATTGTTTCTTTCATTCCAAGGATTTCTGGTGTGGTTCTTTTTCTTTCCAGAAATTCTATCTCTTTGTTGAAATGATCTTTTGCTTCTGCAGTTGCTCTTTCAACTGTTTATTGGAGTGATCATTCATTGCCTGCATTTGCTCTCTTATCTCATCCTTTACTTTGCAAATCTTTTTAATTATGTATGTTCTGAACTCCTTTTCTGACATTTCTTCTACCATGGTGTCATTGGATTCTATTAACTTAGAATCTTGGTTTGTTTGGAACACTTTCTTCGCTTGTTTTTTTCATGTTGTTCACGTATCTTCTCCTCTATCAGTGCGGATCTGGGGTATTTCATTTCCCCCCTATCAGCTTATAGTGACCCTGCAGGTTTCCAAAACCTCTTCTTTAAGGGGGAGATCACTATTGACAGCACCCCGTACAGACAATATGCACCCCTAAACCAAATAGCACCTATGAAGACATTAACAATATTGTCATAATAAACAGAGAGGATGAGTTCAATAATTATCTGCAATAATAGATTGTAGCAAATAGATTTGTATTGAGGTCTGCAGGTTCTAACAGTGGACAAAGAGGATGGGGAGGGGTGTAAGATATAACTGTTAATGGGATAAGAAAAGAGTATAAAGAAGTTCTAGATCATAGGAAGGATGAAAATGTAGTCAAGAAAAGTTGATTGTTAGCATGAGAAAAGTGAGAAAGAGACTCTGAGGAAACAGGTAATCAAAAGGAAAATAGAGCAAGAAAAATAGAGAAATAAAAACTTAAAATTTTTCAAAACGGAGAAAAAAAAACTCTAACAGTCAAATACTACTCAAACCTCCCAGTCTTCAGTAGCCTGATGCATGAGAGGTACCTGGCAATGAGTTTTCGGTCTCCAGCAGTCATCTCAGGATGGAATTTGCCCCACCTAAAGATGGCTGCTTCTACTTCCAGAATAATCCAAGATGGTTGCCTTGCTTCCAAATGTGCTGGCAAGTGGGGAGATGCAGCATGGGGCATGGGCGCCGAGTTAGTGTGGGTGCTGTCAGTCAGGCTGGGGGTCCTGGAGTGGGGCTTGGTTAGTTGGACCAGGGGTGCTGCAGGTCCTGGCTATTGTCCCTTAATGGCAGCAACCACGTGTAGCCAAACCTGTGGGTATGGTGTCAGTGGACTTCCAGGCGACAGCAGGTAGCTGGCAATGTGCTGGTGGTCTGCAAGCAGTCTGCAGACTACTGGTAGATGATAGGCAGGTGGACTTTGGGTGGTGGGTGATGGGTAGGTGAAAGGCAGGTGATGGCAGGCAAGAGGCAGGCAAATAGGCAAATATCAGATGATAGGTGGCAGTCAGTGAGGGATCTGCACTCAAAAAGTAGTCAATATGCTGTAATCCCAGCCGCTCAGGAAGATGAGGCAGGAGGATCCCCAGTTCAAAGCCAGCCTCAGAGAAAACAAGGCACTAAGCAACTCAGTGAGACCCTGTCTCCAAATAAAATACAAATAGGGTTGGGGATGTGACTCAGTGGTCAAGTGCCCCTGACTTCAATCCCCAGTACATTTCCCCAAAGGCATTGATCTAAAACAAAATGAAGCAAATCCTTTTCTTTTGCATTGCTTATTTCACAATCCACAACTTTTCTTTCTTTTCTCTTCTTCAATTATCAAAACCTAAACTAAAATAAAATAAATTCTCCTCCTGTCTGTGCTTGAATGAGTCTTCTTCCCCATCCCAGAAGAAAAAAATGGAAAATGGCAGAAACTCTTCAGAAACCAGAAGATCAGGAATGGAGTCAAAGCCAGTACCTTTGTTAGCAAACCAAGAGACATTTTGGACACTAGAGTCTCAATCTTTTTCATTTCATCTCATAATTCATCCATTTTTCCCCTGAATTAGGACTCTACATTTTTCTTCCCTAAGGTCTGATTGCCGTTTAGAGAAATGGTCAAAAACAAAAAGCTATGTATTGAAGTTTAGAATTTATTCATGAAACTGATTCCCCAGTTTCAAAAAATCAAAAATTTTGCTTTTCCATTCATCCATCCATAAACACTTGGGTTGCTTCCACATTTAGGCTATTTTGAATAATGCTGATGTGAACAAAGATGTTCAACAATTGCTTTGAGACCCTGCTTTCGATTCCTTTGAGTATATACCAAGAAGCTTAATTACTGGATCATATGTAATTTTACTTTTAATTGTTTGGGGGAACTACCATATTTCATAGTGGCTGTGCCATTTTAACTTCCCAAAAACAGTGCACAAGGGTTCTAATTTCTGGACATCCTTACCAACACATAACTGTTTTCTGTTTTTAATTTCAATATTAGTCATCCATGTGTGTGTGTTTGAAAGAGAGAGAGAGAAAGAGGGGGCATCTTGCAGCTTTAATTCATATTTCCCTAATTATTAGTGATTTTGAGCACATTTTCATGTGTTTATTGTCCATTTAGATAAATGTCTATTCAAATCCTTTGTCCACTTTTGAAAGAGGTCCTTTGTTCTTTTCTTGAGTTTCAGAAGGTCTTTATATATCCAGCATATTGAATCCTAATCAGATATGTGATTTGCAAATATTGCCTTCTATTATGTGGTTTGCATTTCCTGTTGATAGGGTCTTTGGGGGGTACAGATTTAAATTTTTCATGAACTCCAGCTTGTCTATTTTTTCTTTTGTTGTCTGTGTCTTTGGTTTCATATCCAAAAAAAAAAAAAAAAAAAAAAAAAAATCATGGCCAAATCCAATGTCATTAATCTTTTATTCTCTATTATTTTCTAAGACTTTTAGAGTTTTAGGTCATACACTTAGATCATGAGTCACTTTGAGTTAAACTGTGTATATAATGTTAGGTCCATAAAGGTTCAACTTCACTATTTTGCATGTGGGTATCCAGTTTCCAGAACAAGCATCATTTGTTGGAAAAAGTGTCTTCCCCTTTGAATGGTGTTGGTGCCCTGTTGAAAATCATTTAATGAACTGGGTGTAGTGGTGCATGCTTGTAATCCCAGTGACTCAGGAGTCTGAGGCAAGAGGATCACAAATTCAAGGTTGACCTCAGCAATTTAAAGAGATCCTGGACAACTTAGTTGAGACTCTGTCTCAAAATAATATAAAGAACTGGGGAATGTTGCTCAATGGTTAAGCACCCCAAGTTCTATCCGTAGAACCAAAAGAAAAAAAGAAAAAGAAAAGGCCATTTCATTATGTATATAACAGTTTATTTCTGGACTCTTCATTTTATTCCATTGGCCTCTATGTCCATCTTTATGCCAGTACTACAGTTTGGATCTCTATAGCTTTGTAGTAAGTTTAAAAAAAAATTTTTTTTAAATTTAGTTTGATTCATTGTACAAAACTGGAGTACAGCTGTTGCTTCTCTGGTTGTACATGAAGTAGAGCCACATCATTTGTGTAATCATATATGTACATAGGGTGATGATGTTTGTTTCATTCTGTTATTATTCTTACCCCCCAACCCGATCCCACCCCTCTTTTTCCTCTATGCAATCCATCCTTTCTCCAGTTTTGCCTCCCTCCCACCCTGAATTATGTATCTTAATCCACTTATCAGAGAGATAATTTGGCCTTTGGTTTTGTGAGATTGGCTAATGTCACTTAGCACAACCTTCTCCAACTTCATCCATTTACCTGCAGATGCCATAATTTTATTCCTCTTTATGGTTGAGTAATATTCCATTGTGTATATATAACACAGTTTCTTTATCCATTCATCTATTGAAGGGCATCTAGGTTCGTTCCACAATCTAGCTATTGTGAATTGAGCAGCTATGAACATTGATGTGACTTCATCACTATAGTATGCTTATTTTAAGACCTTTGGGTACAGGTCAAGGGGTGGGATAGCTGGGTCAAATGGTGGTTCCATTCCAAGTTTTGAAGGAATCTACACATCACTTTCCAGAGTGGTTGCACTATTTTGCAACCTCACCAGCAATGCATGAGTGTACCTTTTTCCCCACATCCTCTCCAACACCTGTTGTTGTTAGTATTCTTGATATTAGACATTCTAATTGGGCTGAGATGAAATCTTAAGGTGGTTTTGATTTGCATTTCTCTTATTACTAGGGATGTTGAACATTTTTTCATATATCTGTTGAATGCTTATAGATCTTCTTCTGTCAAGTGTCTGCTCATTCCCTTAGCCCATTTATCGATTGGGTTATTTGTATTCTTGGTGTAAAGTTTTTTGAGTTCTTTATAGATTCTGGAAATGAGTGCTCTATCTGAAGTGTGTGTGGTGAAGATTTTCTCCTACTCTGTAGGCTCTCTCTTCACATTGCTGATTGTTTCCTTTGCTGAGAAAAAGCTTTTTAGTTTGACTCTATCCCAATTATTGATTCCTGCTTTTATTTCTTGTGCTTTGGGCATGATAAGAAAATATGGTCCTCAGCCAATATGATGAAGATGTGGACCTACTTTTTCTTCTATTAGGTTCAGGGTCTGTGGTCTAATTCCTAGGTCCTTGATCCACTTTGAGTTGAGTTTTGTGCAGGGTGAGAGATAGGGGTTTAATTTCACTTTATTGCATATTAATTTCCAGTTTTTCCAGCACCATTTGTTAAAGAGACTATCTTTTCTCCATTGTATGTTTTTGGCACTTATGTCTAGTATGAGAAAACTGTATTTATGAGAATTTGTCTCCATGTCTTCTATTCTGTACCATTGATCTACCTGTCTATTTTGGTGTCAATACCATACTGTTTTTGTTACTATTACTCAGTAGTATAGTTGAAGTTCTGGTATTGTGATATCCCTTGCTTCGCTCTTCTTGCTAAGGATTGTTTTAGCTATTCTGGGTCTCTTATTCCTCCAAATGAATTTCATGATTGCTTGCTCTATTTCTATGATGTATGTCATTGGGATTTTAATTGGAATTGCATTGAATTTGTATAGTGCTTTTGGTAGTATGACCATTTTGACAATATTAATTCTGCCTATCCAAGAACATGGGAGATCTTTCCATCTTCTCAGATTTTCTTTAATTTCTTTCTTTAGTGTTCTGTAGTTCTCATTGTAGAAATCTTTTACCTCTTTTGTTAGATTAATTCCCAAGGTTTTTTTTTTTTGAGGCTATTGTGAATGAGGTAGTTTTCCTAATTTCTCTTTCAGAGGATTCATCACATATGAATAAAAGTACATTAGATTTATGAGCACTGATTCTATATTCTACTACTTTACTGAATTCATTTATGAGTTCCAGAAGTTTTCTGGTGGAATTTTTTGGCTCCTCTAAATACAGAATCATGTCATTTGCAAATACAGATAGTTTGAGCTCTTCTTTTCCTTTTCATATCCCTTTAATTTCTTTGATTTGTCTAATTGGTCTGGATAGAGTATCAAAGATGATGTTGAACAGAAGTGGTGAAAGGACATTCCTGCCTTGTTCCAGTTTGCAAGGGAAATGCTTTCAATTTTTCTCCATTTGGAATGATGTTGGTTGTGGGCTTAACATAGATAGACTTTACAATGTTAAGGATCATTCCTACTATCCCTATTTTTTCTAGTGTTTTCAGCATGAAGGGGTGTTGTATTTTATCAAATGCTTTTTCTGCATCTATTGAAATAATCATGTGGTCCTTAACCCAGTCTGTTGATGTGGTGAATTACATTTATTGATTTCTGGATGTTGAACCAACCTTACATCCCTGGGATGAAACCCACTTGATCATGGTGCACTATCTTTTTAATATGCTTTTGTATGTGATTTGTTAAAATTTTGTTAAGAATTTTTGCATCTATGTTCATTAGGGTTATTGGTCTGAAATTTTCTATCCTTGATGTGTCTTTTTTTGGTTTTGATATCAGGGTGATATTGGCTTCATAGAATGAGTTTGGAAGGGTTCCCTCCTCCTCTATTCATGAAATACTTTGAGGAGTATTGAAATGAGCTCTTCTTTGAACATCTTGTAGAACTCAGCTGTGAATCCATCTGGTCCTAGACTTTTCTTTGTTGGTAGGCGTTTGATGACTTCTTCTATTTGCTTGAAATTGATCTATTTAAGTTGTGTACGTCCTCCAGATTCAGTTTGGGTGGCTCATATGCCTGTAGGAACCTGTTGATGTCTTCCAGGTTTTCTATTTTATTGGAGTATAATTTTTCAAAATATCTTCCAATTACGTTTTGTATTTCAATAGTGCCTGTTGTGATATTTCCTTTTTAACCATGAATTTTAGTAATTTGAGTTTTCTCTCTCCTTCTCTTCATTAGTGTGGCTAAGGGTTTATCAATTTTGTTTATTTTTTCAAAGAACCAACTTTTTGTTTTGTCAATTTTTTGAATTGTTTCTTTTGTTTCAGTTTCATTGATTTCCACTCTGATTTTAATTATTTCCTGTCTTCTACTACTTTTGGTGATGATCTGTTCTTCTTTTTCTAGGACTTTGAACTGTAATGTGAGGTCACTTATTTGTTCACTTTTCATTCTTTTACTGAATGCACTCCATGCAATGAATTTTCCTCTTAGTACTGCTTTTATAGTATCCCAGAGACTTTGATATATCTTTGTTCTCGTTGACCTCTAAGAACTTTTTTATTTCCCCCCTAATGTCTTCTGTTATCCATACATCATTCAATAGCATATTATTTAATCTCCAGGTGTTGGAGTAGTTTCTGTTTTTTATTTTATCATTGATTTCTAACTTCATTCCATTATGATCTGATATAATACAAGGTAGTAACTCTATCTTTTTGTATTTGCTAAGATAGCTTTGTGGCATAACATATGGTCTATTTTAGAGAAGGATCCATGAGCTGCTGAGAAGTAAGTAAATTCACTAATTGAGGGATAGAATATTCTATATATGTCTGCTAAGTCTAAATTATTGATTGTGTTATTGAGTTCTATGGTTTCTTTGTTCAATTTTTGCTTGGAAGAGCTGTCCAATGGTGAGAGAGGTGTGTTAAAGTCACCCAGTATTATCTTATTGTGGTCTATTTGGTTCCTGGAATTGAGAAGGATTTGTTTGACATATATGGATATGCCATTGTTTGGGGCATAAATATTTATGATTGTTATGTCTTGTTGATTTATGCTTCCCTTAAGCAGTATGAAATGTCCTTCTTTATCCCTTCTAACTAATTTTGGCTTAAAGTCCGCTTTATCTGATATGAGGATGTAGACCCCCACTTTTTTACTGAGTCTGTGTGCATGGTATGTTTTTTCATCCTTTTCCCATTAGTCTGTAGGTATCTTTTTCTATGAGATGCATCTCTTGGAGGCAGCATATTGTTGGGTCTTTCTCCATAATCCAACCTGCCAGTCTATGTCTTTTGATTGATGAATTCAGACCATTAACATTCAGGGTCATTATTGAGATATGATTTGTATTCCCAGTCATTTAGGCTTATTTTTGGTTTTTAACTTTACTTGGTTTCTCCTTTATTTGGCTATTCCTTTAGGGTAGTTCTTCCCTATGCTGATTTTCATTGTTGTTTTTCATTTCTTCGTCATGGAATATTTTGTTTAGAATGTTCTGTAGTGCTGGCTTTTTGTTTGTAAGTTCTTTTAGCTTTTGTTTATCATGGAAGGATTTTATTTCATTTTCAAATCTGAAGGTAAGTTTTGCTGGGTATAAGATTCTTGGTTGGCATTCATTTTCTTTCAGAGCTTGAAACATGTTGTTCCAGGCCCTTCTTGCTTTTAGGGTCTGTGTTGAGAAATATGCTGATAACCGTATTGGTTTCCCTCTGAATGCAATTTGATTTTGTTCTCTTGCAGCCTTTAAAATTCTATCTTTATTTTGTATGTTAGATACTTTCATTATAATGTGCCTTGGTGTTGACCTGTTGTAGTTTTATACATTTGGTGTCCTGTAGGCCTCTTGTATTTGATTTTCCATTTCATTCTTCAGATGTGGGAAATTTTCTGATATTATTTCATTGAGTAGATTATTCATTCCTTTGGTTTGTATCTCTGTGCCTTCCTCAATCCTGATAATTCTTAAATTTGGTCTTTTCATGATATCCCATAATTCTCATTGGCTTTGTTCATGAATTCTTACCATCTTTTCTGTTTGGTCAACTTTGTTTTAAAGATTAAATATTTTGTCTTCAATGTCTGAGGTTCTGTTTTCCTGGTGATCTAGCCTGTTGGTTATGGTTTCTACTGAGTTATTAATTTGGTTTATTGTTTCCTTCATTTTAAGGATGTCTGGGTTTTTTTTTTTTTTCAGAATCTCTATCTCTTTATTGAAATGATCTTTTCCTTCCTGCATCTGTTCTTTTAACTCTTGATTGGTGTGTTCATTCATTGCCTGCATTTGTTCTCTTAACTCAGTGTTTGCTTCTCTGATCATTTTAATTATGTGCATTCTGAACTCCCTTTCTGACTTTTCTTCTGCCATGCTGTCACTGGATTCTGTTGATGTAGCATCTAGGTTTGTTTGAGACACTTTCTTCCCCTGTTTTCTCATGTTGCTCATGTATCTTCCCCTCTAGCAATGAGAATCTGAGGTATTGCAGTTTCCCCCCTATGGACTTGTAATGTCCCTGCAAATTTCCAATACCTTACCTCCTAGTCTTCAGTAGCACTAGACCATGGGCTGGGGCCAGGCTGGGGTATGTCTGGGCCGCTGGGATGGGCCTCCCGGCATGGAAGTCTCAAGTGTCCACGCTGTGCCTGCTTCCCCCACACTGAAGCCTCCGGTGCCTGCACTGTGCCCTCTGCCCCCACGTGGAAGTCCTACGGGGGTACTCTGGTTCAACCTCCCAGGCACAGAAGTCTCATGTGTCTGCACTGGGCTGAGTCTGATGTCTGTCTCCTGTACGAAGTTTTGACATCAGAAAGTGTGAGCACTTCAGCTTTGGTCTTCTTTTTCAGGATTATTTTGGCTATTCAAGGTTCCTTGAGATTTCATATACATTTTAGGATGAATTTTTCTATTTTTGCTAACAACTATTATTGACAGTTTGATAGGGAGTGCATTAAATCTGTAATTGCTTTGGATAATATTGACATCTTAGTAAATTTTGTCTTCCAGTCCATAACATGGGATGTCTTCATTTCAGTCTTTCACCATTGAATATGATGTTTACAGTGGGTTTTTCATAGATGACTTTCATGATGTTGAGGTAGTTTGATTCTATTCTTATTTTGTTGAGTGTATTTATCATGAAAAGGTATTGAATTCTGTGATTTGTTTCATTTTTGCACCAATTGAAATCATCATGTGTTTCTCCCTTCTTTCTGCTAATGCATCAATTTTCTGTTAATGATAAATTTCTGTATGTTGAGCTACCCATTCCAGAAATAAATCCCACTTGGTCATGGTGGAAAAAAAAAGAATAGGGAGAAGACAGGTTATTATAAGAAAGGTGAAGATTATTTACTACTGCTAGGGAAACATTTTTCCAGTGTCAAAATAGGATATGCTCCTCTAAAATGCCAGGAATCATACACCTAAAGTATGTAGTAGGTAATATAATTGGGACCCCATTTTTCCTTAATCAAGAACATTGTGCCTCACTCAAATTTAGGGTGCAGTCTCTGTGAGCTCAGGAGTCTGGGTCCTCTGGAGCATACCAAACAGAATAATGTTGGAACCATACTTTCCTGATGGTTTAGTCATTTCACCCTGCTTGACAGGCTGTGCAAAACAAGAACAGAGATAAAATTAACAGTGTAGTTATAGATAATAATCCTACTACATTTGTAGAAAAGTGTTGAAAAGGGTTAATGGGTTGGGCATTGTGGTGCACACCTGTAGTCCCAGGAGCTTGGGAGGCTGAGGCAAGAGGATCATGAGTTTGAAGCCAGCTTCAGGAAGGTCAAGGCACTAAGCAACTCAGTGAGACCCTGTCTCTAAATAAAATACAAAAAGTTAGGGCTGGGGATGTGGCTCAGTGGCCTAGTACTCCTGAGTTCAATCCCTGGTTCCAAAAAACAAAACAAAACAAAAAAAGGGTTAATGGAAGAAATTCTTTCAGCCAAACTGTCCCAAGTCTCTTCATTATTAAAAGTAGGTGTTCTTGCGTTAGCCATGGCCAGAACCTGAGATTGTAATTTCCACACATCAAAAGAAGCCTTATGAAAAGAATCAAACCCCATTAGGTGATTATGTACATTTTGCCATTGAATTTCAGTATCACTATATGGAACTCTAGTAACACAAAATTGGGTAAAGTTATGATGACACTGACATTTTAGAGCCCATCCAAATCTTGTACTTGTTCTCCTAGCCATATAATAGAATATTTTAGTTGTTTAATTTTGCTCAAAATTTCCTGATCAATATGTTCTTGAGTTTGCCAGGTATCAGTAAAATTCTATTGGAAATGTGGAAGGTAATGAGTAGTTGATGTAATACCACCACTGCAGTAGATGCAGAGGTGATGATTCCTGCCAAGACAATGATGCCAGCTATCACCCGCCAGATAAAGCATTTGGAAAGGTGTTTCAGGTGTCATAGCATTTCCTGCATGAATGCTACTGAAGGAGTCTCCTGCCATGGCTATTTTAATTTTACAGTGACCCAGGTGTCTCTTGGCACATTGAGAATCATAACAGTTTGTTTTCGACTTTGCCATATAGTTTGGTTGTTGACACATTGTTGTAGCATACAGTTTTCACACTTACCATAATACATATTTTGTGAGGCATAATATTATACTTGAATGAGTCCAGACAATAAAGCCTAGGGTTTAATACATAGGCTGTGAGATAGAATTCCTTATGAAAGGAAATATTTCTATAGGTAACATTTTTAAACTTATTATGATAATCATTGTTCCAGATCTGAAACAGCTCCTGAGTCAGGCCCACCCTCCATAATCCAGGTGGTCCTAGAACTCTTTAATCTTATCTCTTATCATTCCCAATTGGTTTATCTAGAAACAGCATTTTTTTCCCCGACTGGGTTTGCAAGATGACAGATGCCAGTGAGTCCAGTTGATTTTGCAAAGTCAGTACTGAATCAGCAACCTGTTGGATATTTTAATAACCTATTATGATAAAAAAATTTCATTTGTTCTATTTAGTTACACATGACTGCAGAATGCATTTTGATTTATTTTATACAAATGGAGTACAACTTTTCATTGCTTTGGTTGCACACGATGTAGTCACACCATTCATGCAATCATATATGCATGTAGGGTAAAGAGAAAAGATAGCCTCTTCAACAAATGGTGCTGGGAGAACTGGACATCCATATGTAGCAAAATGAAATAAGACCCCTGTCTCTTGCCCTGTACAAAACTCAAAATGGATCAAGGATCTAGAAATTAGACCAGGGACTCTGATAACATTTTATAGTAATGAATTGAGGTTCCCAAACCTGCTGCTCCTGTGCCAGCAGATTTTTTTTAGCACTATGCATGAGGAAATAAACTGAAGGGCTCTCCTGTGTCTGGTGTATGCCATTACCAGGATAGGTAAACTTTGGGGTGTTAGAGGAGTAAGGAAGACCAAGATACAGAGGCCAGTCCAATTTCTGGTTGACAGGGGTAAATATGAGCCTTAAAGGAAAAAGTATCTCAGAATTTGGGGCAGGGGCATCAGGGCTATGGAACTGACACAAGTGTACATCTTAAGTTCTATAAGAAGAGCTATTATTTTTCTTTTAAATGCCCAGGTATGGCTGTATTTTGGTTGTAACTGTTTTTGCTAGGTGTTCAAGATTAAGCTGGTCAAATTGACCTTTTTCCTATTTATTGTCAGTTGAGCTCCTTCAGGGGTCACTCTTGGGGACTTGAGAGCAACCTTTTAGTTCTGCTAGTGCCATTTGCCAGGATAGATCAAGGTCTCACTGACCATGTGGCTTCCCTTGGAAGTGTCAGGGATGTCTCCCTTCTCCAATGACCCTCCTCTTTGCAGCATGTGTGCACTAATTGGCTGTCTGTTCTCCAGTGGTCTCATTAATCTCCCTGCTTGGGAAGTCATGTGGCTCAGAGTTGCAAAGCCCTTAGAGAAGTCCCCTTGTTCCCTCGGTTCAAGCTGACTCAGAAGGCAAGAGTCAAATATTGGTTTTGTTGGCCCTTTTATTCTTAGACTTAATCTTTAAGCAGGTCTTAAACATCCAGTAAGCCAGTTTCATTAGTCTTAAAATAAAAGCAATGGGTTTTAATTTTAATGTTTATAACTTTATAGTCATTTTCCCCTTTTATTAATTGGGATCTGGAAATTTTATTTAATTAGTACTGGAAATTAGTCTTATGTCCTATCTGTCTATGGATGATGGCCCATTATTTTAAATTAATTCAGTTTGTTATATTGAAAGTTGTATTTCTGTAAGGCACTAACAAATAACAATTCAAGTTTACAAGGAAAACACAAAATGAAATTAGCAAAAGTAAAAACACATTTAGTTTGTATATAATCTTGAACATTGACTGAGTAATACATTATATTCCTTGTTTGGGATCACAGTAATCTTTACAACAAAAAACAATCTTTTGAACACAACTTTAAATGAGCTGAAGTCTGGCCTATTTTGGAGCCATTTTAACATGCTGTAAGGTGGGAGGCAGAACCTTACCTCAAGTAGGGTGGGGCCCTTCACAAAGGACACAATATAACATTATATCTGAAACGTGAATCCAAGAAACATGAATTCCAGGGGAAAAATGTTATGTTTTGCACTATTGACCTTTAAACAGATCAGGCTCTCATTGTCTTTTAGAAGTATGTTCAAATTTCTACCCTAATGCAAAATGTAACTTAAAACTCAGGTTCAGTTACAGACCATTAAATGATATAAATAAATCCCCAATTTCTTGAAACCAAGAAAGCAGACAGGCAACTTCTCTGCAAGATGGGTGAACAAAAAGGGGGAGAGTACTTTATTGGAACCTAAAACTGGACAGTCAAAGCATTATCAGGGACACAGAAGGTTGGATATAATAGAATAAGGAAAAACACCCAGTGACCCAGCTGCTGCCACAGCCAGGCTGGAAGTTCCAGCCAGAGAGGTCACTCCATTAGCATAGTAAGAAGAAAAGGGAATTAAAGGAACCCACATTTTTGGGAGGTCTGAAGTGTGTCTGAGTATGAAGCATTTAGAGACTAAGGACATTGCCCAACAAACGTGAAGGACTCGATGCACAATATCCGTGTGTGTGGAAAGAAGCTGGCATCTCTCTAGGCAGTGTGCAGAGGACAAAGGAAGGAACCATTTTGCAGCTTTGGTGCTGGGAAATGAGGAAGCCAATTCCTGGCAAACCCAAGTTTGACCCAAAATATAGGCGTGGTAAACACACGCTGCATAACATTGAATGTGCTTAACCGACCAGAAGAAAATCAAACATGGAGAGAGATTTACACAGGGGACAACTGGTTGATGAAACCCAACCAACCCTCCCCTTCCCCCTCCAATCTGACTGCTTGCAGGACCTGTTGGGAGAGATGCATCTGGCTAGGAACTTGGAAGCACGGGGGCAGGAGAAATTGTTTGGAGACTGAACCTGAGACCAGGAAATGTGGGGTCTGCAGGTGACATCAGGGACTAAGAATTGGCTCCATCATCACATGAGTGGAACGCAGGGGAGATCACTGGGGTAACGTCTTCCAGCATGGACCAGCAAGTACTGAACACTGGAGGTGCACTATTTTAAAATCTCCAGACCAATTAGCATTCATCAGAAAGCCTGGAGTCTGCATAAGCCTAAACCCTGCCTACAGGAACTCCATCTATGGGATTACTTCTCTCACTCCAGTAATCCAGAGGGTAGAGCATCACACTCCAGAAGACCCCACCTAAAATAGCTGAGAATATTTTGAACTCCAACAGAAAGGAATCTTTAACATTTCATCAAGATTTTTTTCTTTTCTTTTTTTTTCTCCTCCTTTTTCACTGTTTAATTGTGACCTTAATGGTACATGGACATTTATAGTTTCCTAATTTTTTTCTTCTCATCTCTTGCATTTTTGAAGCCAGTTATTTTACATGGATTAGTTTTTTGTGAACTGGGGTGTTTGATTAGTGTATTTTAGTTTTGTTTGTATTCTTTTTATTTTTAATTTTTTAAATTTTTGCTTTATATATATATTTTTTCTCCTACCTGTTTCCCTTGATTTTCTCTTTTCTTCTTCTAACAACCAATCTCTATTGTTCTCTTTCACTTTTCCTTTAATCTTTTACTTCTGCTTCTCTCCTCCTCACCCATAATCATCACATCCTCTATCACTTCTGTTCTCTCCCTACCCACCATTTGAAAATGTAAACCATTTTGCAAATTTGCTGTTTCTGTTATAGGCAATAACTGATCATGTCATTTCTGTTTATTGTGATAATTAACATTGTATACATTATAGTAGGAACTATTTAGTTTAATGCTGCATATTGTTTGCATTTTCGTTGTTATTGTTTGTCAGTGAGGTACTAGAAACCTTCAGCGACACCATAAGTCCACAGGGTGGAAACTCTACTGCCTCAGATCCATACAATTAGATGGGTAGACACACAAATAACTTGAAAAAGCAAGGGAACAAATTGCTCCAAACAAATCAAGATACTCCAATAACAGAATCCATTGATACCACAATGGAGGAAATGTCAGACAAGGAGTATAGAATGTTCCTAGTTAAACTGATCTGCAAAGTAAAGGATGATGTAAGAGAGCAAATACAGGTAGCAAAAATAAAATCAATAAAGAGATAGAGATTCTAAAAAAAAAAAAATCCTTGACATGACAGAAACAATAAACCAAATAAAAAATTCAATAGAAAGCATCACCAACAGACTAGACCACTTGAAGGCAGAAACTCAGGCAATGAAGACAAAATATATAATCTGAAAATACAGTTGACCATGGAGAAATATTAGAAAACAATGAACAGAACTTCCAAGAACTATGGGATAACATGAAAAGACCAAAGTTAAGATTTATTGGGATAGATTAAGGCACAGAGACACAGACCAATGTACAATCTTTTCCATGAAATAATATCAAAAAATTTCCCAAATCTAAAGAATGAAATGGAAAACCAAATGAAAGAGGACCCCAGATGTGCAAAATTACAACAAACCCACATCAAGGCACATTATAATGACAATGCCTAGCATATAGACTAAGGATAGAATTTTAATGACTATGAGAGAAAAATATCAGATTACATATAGGGGGAAACCAATGTAGATCTCAGCTGATTTCTCAACCCAGACCCTCAAAGCTAGGATGTCTAGGAATAACATATACCAAGCTCTGAAAGAAAATGGATGCCAACCAAGAATCCTATATCCAGCAATATTAAGCTTCAGATTTGAAGATGAATTAAAAACCTTCCATGATAAACAAAAATTAAAAGAATGTACAATCAGAAAACCTGCATTCAGAATATTCTCAACAGAATATTTTTCGAAGATGAAATGAAATTAAAAAGTGAAAACCAGTGAAGGGAGGAACTACACTAAAGGAATAGTCAATCAAAGGAGAAACTAATTCAAGTGAAAAACTAGAAATAACCCAAAATGACCAGGAACACAAATCATATCTCAAAAACAACCTTGAACATTAATGGCCTAAAACTCATCAATCAAAAGACATAGACTGGCAGATTGAATTAAAAAACAAGATCCAACAATATGCTGTCTCCAAGAGACTCACCTCACAGACAAAGACATCCACAGAAAAGGTGAAAGGATGGGAAAAATCATATCAATCACATGGATTGTGTAAACAGGGGTATATATCCTCAGATAAAGTGGACTTCAAGTCAAACTTAACCAGACTGGACAAAGAAGGACATTTCATAATGCTAAAGCAATTATACATCAAGAAGACATAACAATCATAACTGTTTATGCCCCAAACAATGGAGCACCTACATACATCAAACAAACCCTTCTCTACTTAAAGAATCAAATAGACCACAACACAAAAAAAAACTGGTTGACTTTAACACACCTCTCTCATCACCAGATAGATCTTCCAAACAAAAACTAACAAAGAAACTATAGAACTAAATAATACAATCAATAATTTAGACTTAACAGACATATATAGAATTTTCATCCATCAATGAACAAGTGCACTTCCTTCTCCGCAACACATGAATTCTTCTCTAATATAGACCATACCTTATACCCTAAAGCAACTCTTAGAAAATACAAAAAAATAGAGATAATACCCTTCATTTTATCAGATCATAATGGAATTAAATTAGAAATCAACAACAGATAAAAATTAGAAGCTACTGTAAGAGCTGGAGACTAAATAATATGTTATTGAATGACAAATGGATAACAGAAGAAATCAAGGATGAAATAAAAAAATACTTAGAGATAAATGAGAATAGCAATACAACATATCAGAATCTCTGGGACACCATGAAGTTAGTGCTAGCAGGAAAGTTCATTGCATTGAGCTCATTCATTGAAGGAATAAAAAGTCACCATACAAAATACCTAACATTACATCTCAAAGCCCTAGAAAAAGAAGAACAAATCAACACCAAAAGCAGTAGAAGAGAGGAAATAATTAAAATCAGAGCTGAAACCAATAGCAATAAAACAAATAACCCAATTTAAAAATGAATTAAAGATCTGAATAGATCTTTTTTTAAAAAAAATGTAATAAAGGAGGCATATGGAAAGGTGCTCAAAAATCACTAATCACCAGGGAAATGCAAATCAAAATCACAATGAAATATCACCTCATACCTGTTAGGATGGCTAATATCAACAAGTTAAAAAATGGGGCTGGGGCTTTACTTCAGTGGCAGAGTACTTGCCTACCACGCGTGAGGCACTGGGTTTGATCCTTAATACTGCATAAAAATAAATTGTCCATCTTCAACTTCCCCAAAATTTTTTTAAAGACAAAAAATATGTTGGTGATGATATGGAGAAAATTCCTTGTACATTGTTGGTGAGAATATAAATTGGAATAGCTATTATGGACAACAGTATGAAGGTTCCTCAAAAATTTGAAATGAAATTATCATATGATCCCCAAATGCTACTTCTGGATATCTACCCGAAAGAAATGAAATCAGCATCTCTCATATAGGTGTACTCCTATGTTCATTATAACATTATTCACAATAGCCTAACTATGAAAACAACCTAAGTGCCCATCAACAGAAGAATGATAAAGATATTATTTTCAGATAATTTTGAAATGATTACAAATGTATAAACAGAAAAAAAAACCAAAGGCCAAATGTTCTCTCTGACATGTGAATGCTAACACACAATGGGGGGGGGGGAGGGGAATATTAGAAGTTCATTGGATTAGACAAAGGGGAATGAAGGGAAGGGATGGGAATAGGAAAGACAGTAGAATGAATGGGACATAACTTTTCTGTGTTCATATATGAGTACATGACCAGTGTAACTCCACATCATGTACACCACAAGAATAGGAATTTTTACTCCATGTATGTATAATACGTCAAAATACATTCTATTGTCATGTATAACTAAAAATAACAAATAAAAAAATTAAATTAAAAAAATGACTTGCAAACCTGGAAGATAGGAACACATTTTTTATGCTAAGAGGTCAATAATAGCACCACAATTACACTGATGTTTTTTATATTAACCAAGGTCAGCTTTTAAAGAAAATTTAGACTCTGTAATATAGTGTAATGTTGGGGTATTCCGGGTACCCCCGGCTCTATGCTAAGATGGCGGCTGGCAGGTTGCCAGTGCGGTTTTATGGTGAAGTAAACAAGTCGCTCTCACCACGGAAGTAGATACTTGATTGGCTTAAGCATCCACCTGACCTGATGACACTGAGCATGTATATAAGGACTATGCAGGGTGGGTAGCGCGGAGATGCCAAAAAAACCAGCAGCTCTGTGACATGTATTAGGCGCTAGAATAAAGTGTGTTAAAAGCAACAACCTTGTGTTGCGTCTTACTGCGGGCGGAAAGACAGCTATAGTGTAATACTCTAAAATAACAGTTGTCATTGTTTAACCCATGTTGTCTAGACTCTAATTCCTTCAAGATCAGTTGCCCTAAAGAATGAAATTTAATACCCACAATGTTCGGAGTAAACCAATGTTTTAAGAAATCCTTGTTACTTTAACACATAGATTAAACCTTGGTTTTATATTAGTACATTAGTAGTTGACCTTAGAGAAAAACCTTAAATAACTTTAACTGATTGTGCCATATATATATGGACATAACTTGCCTACCATGCGTGAGGCATGGTGTGTATGTATGTATATATATATATATAAAAGTTAAATATAGCATGTATGTATATATGTCAAAATATTAAATATGTATGTATAACAATTAAATATATTAAATATATATATTTAACTAACTGTGCCGTATATAGTTGGATATATATATCCAACTTAGTTACATACAAACTTATTGAAATTTTCCCTTACATAGACCTTCTTATCACTTACTCAGATCCTCTTGTTGCCTACTTCACCACACAAAGACTTTCTTACCCTGAAACATTTTCTTTTTCCTTCTAAATACATTTCCATACCTAGAACCTTCTAATTTTTCTTTCCTAGCTGTTGACCCTTTTTCTTAGTTCACACTCTGAAACAACCCTTATAAATTTCTGAATTTAATGAATAGCATTAGTCACCTCTTCCTTGTTGAAGAAAAATCCTAGAAACAATGAATTTACACATCAACATTTTATTAGTTGTTTGACTGCCTAGAAAAACTTGTGAGTTAGTAATTTTAAAGACATCTTTTACTCTCATTTGTTGACCTAATGTAAAGTGAACTTTTTAAATCACATGAATTAAAGGTATTTGAATGCATTTTCTTTAAAATTTTAATTTATGAACACTCATTTATCTATATGCCAATTTTGATACCATGTTCATGATATATGGACACAAGCACATGTAGACAAAACACAATCCTCATATGCACACATACACGAGACAGACAAGTAAAAGCATGTAGCTTTTAAAACCTATTAGATTGAGAGCTAACCTAGAAAAATTTGTTCAAAAACAGTGTGAGAACCTTTATAAAATAAGACTAATCAGAAAATATGTATCAATTTAGGTGTGCAGAAAACTATGAGCTCTAAAAAATATGTAAATTTTTTTAAGAAACACAAGAGTCCTAGGAAAAAAAAATATATGGTCATTAGTTATTTTAGTAAATCAACATAGAGTCTCAGGTTACAGTGAGTTCAGGTATTGAAATAAAGGGGGGGGGGGAGAGAAAGAAAGAGAGAATCCCAGAAAGCATTTTTCTCCCTCTGTTATAGCTAGCCCCATTTCTCCCAAGTCAATTGAATTTAAACTGATGGTTTTTATCTTTTTTTTTTTAATTCTGTCTCAGATTGGTCCCCTGCTGAGCCAGAAGGCTCCTGCAGTTTACATTTCAATGCAAGCCTTAGAGAGATCTGGCAGGAACTGAAGGTAATTGCTCTTGGGAGCAACAGAGCAATAGCCTCATGCCACAGACATTTTAACCATTTTTTCCCCAGTTGATAATCAGGCCAGGTTCAGATAGGGTTTCCCTTTACTTTTGAGGATGAAGCTCCTTCCTGAGATATGCCACTGACTGTTGAGCTTGTCTATTCTTCTCCGTAACTATTTCCAGGGTTATTTCTCTCTCTGTGACAAACAGGTTAAATTTTTGCTCCATCAGTAAGCTGAGGATAGGGGCTTGAAGTAAGGCCCCCTTTTTCCATGACCTCTGGCTGGGGCTTCATTCAGATGGAGGATACTAATTAACCTGTGGATAATTATTTTAAGTTAAAGGAGGACATTTGTCAGCTAGTTGGGCCCTTGAAATTTTTTCAGAAGGAAAATATTTGTCTGCTGCTTGGCCATTCACCATCCCTATAACCTTGGGCTCCTCTGATGTATTATCTGAGGTGATAGGGGCAATGGAATTTGGGTCCCTTCATTCCAGAAACTTAGTGTGTGGGACTTGGGAAGCTGGCTTCACTGAGGGGAGGGGTGTTCTTTCCTGGGGACAGTCCAACTTCCAGTGTCCCTGTTGCCCCCAGATGGGACAGGGCTTCGAAGTGGGAGAGGTCAGATTAGGGCAGGATTTTGCCCAGTGTCCAATTTGCCCACATCAGAAACAAGGCTCAGGAGGTGTATTAGAGGTTCTGGTGGGGCCACAAGCAGCAGTGACTTTTCTAGGGCTATGGATGGCTGAGGCTAGGAGCTGATATTTAGCTTTAAGATGCTTTTCTTTCTCTTTGGCCTTGTCTTCCCTGTTGTTAAAGACCCTGAAAGCAGTAACTAGAAGTTCCTGTTTAAGGAGCCTTGGGGCCCTTCTCTAATGGTCTAAGTTTGTTTTCTTTTTTTACTTATTATTTTAGATAATCAGGTGCAGACCTGCTGATAAATTGGACAGGGAGAAAGAGAGTACCAGCAGGAGTATGAAGGTCCAGAGCAGTATATTTGGTAATTGAGGGAAGGAAAAAGAAAACTTGGAGGTAAGGAATCTCAGACCATTTGCTATTACTTTGGAGGCAATTTTCTGAGTCCTGGATAATTTATTAAAGGTTCCATACTTGGGCCATGGGTGCAGATTATCTAATTTGTATTGTGGCCAAATTTGAGTGCTGAGCTTAATGAAATATTTGATTTTGAGGTCCCTTTGGAAGTAAAGGGTCTTAATATTGCTAATGAGACAACCCAGTGGGGAGTTACATGGAATGGGGGCTCCCAAGTTGGACAGATTTGATCAGGGTGTCAGTTTGAGATCAGAGTGTCCCCTAAAATCTTCCTGACACCTGACTGGACTGTTCCACCAGTGAATGGGAGAATGTCTTTACCCCAATATCAGTGGTGAGGGACCCCTGTGATCCCAGTGAGACCAAAGGTGGTGTCTAGGGGCAGGATACCTATCTGCTGGAGACCAGATGGGGTTTTACCTCTCTGGAGAATTTAAAGGCTGGTGTTGGATGCTGGAACAAAATGGCAAGAATTGGTCTCTGATTTGGAGGCCTGCAGGGTGTTAGGGAAGGGAAGGATTGGGGAGGAGATGTCAAGGGTGAGGAGAGGGGGTCAGAAAGAGAGTGCCTCCAGTGCCAATAAAGAATCTGATACAAGTCCTTGTACCATCCATGTAGCATAAGGTCACAAAAACCTAGCCCAGATTTGGGGTCAGTTTCGGATCACATACCAGCAGCTGATAGCCAAAGTGGACACAGAGGGTGTGCAGGGTCTCTTTCTGTAGGGTGGGGAGGGAGGTGGGGGGAAACGGGGAAACAGTCTGCAGATTTAGCTGTAGCTGCATGAGCTGTGGTTGGGGGTTCCCCAACCTCAGAGGACCATGGGGGTGCCAAATGTTCAACGGTCACTTCCCAGGTCTCATCAGTTGTTTAACGTGACCGTTAGGGAGGAGGTTCATTAGGACAGGGAAGGGGAAATACTCCCTCACTACTGTTTCCAGGCTGTGGCACCATTATGTAAGCAAAAATAACCAAAACAGTTTTGGCACCATAACAAAAGCACAAATAACCATGACAGGAGCAGACTTCGTGGATCAGCTATGCCTTTCATTCAGCAATAGAGTCAGGCATCAGAGGGACTTACTTTCTGGGTAGAAAATGGCCCCAGTTATAGAAGGGGCTTGGGGTTTCAGAGGTGAGGTGGCCTGTCAGTTTGGGCATTCAGGAAAGAGGTTGCAAAAATTCAAGACTTGTTTTTACTGGGCAGTATTTTTATTGAGCAAGGATGGAGGGTCCAGAGTTCAGCATTCAGTCTTATCTCTTTCCCTCCAGGGTCTATTGTATTGTCACTGCAAAAGGATTCCCTGGGGAAGGATCAGTGCTTGTATTCTTCCTAGGGACTGCCATTTTAGGATTGATGGATATCTCCTTCCCAGGGATTATCCTGTCACTGGTAAGGGATTTATTGGGGAAGGATCAATGTCTTGCCCTCTTCCAGGGATTGTCATTTCCCTGTCTTGGGGGTTGTCAAATCCTATATCCTTCAGGGGTCACCTCATATCTAAACCATAACAGGTTTAGATCTTAAAAGTCTCTCAGAAGTCCATGTGCTAAAAACTGTGTTCCCAGCCTGTGACACTATTGGGAAGATGTGGAACATCTAGGAAAGGGGCCTAGTAGAAGGAAGTTTGGTCACTGGAGCATGCTCTTGAAGGGGATATTCTCTCTCTCTCTCTCTCTCTCTCTCTCTCTCTCTCTTCCCAGCCACCATGAGGTGAGCTGCTCCTCTGTCATGAACTTCCACCATGATATATTATGACCACCATGATATATAGGTTCAAACGAATAGGGTCAAGTGACCATGGACTGAAGCCTCCTAAATTATGAGCCAAAATAAACCTTTTCTGCTTATAAGTTGATTATTTCAAGTATTTTGTCACAGCAATGAAAAACTGACTGACACAGAAGGGAGCACAAGACACTCCTAGGGTGATGAAACTGTCTGATATGGTAATGGTGGATACATGACTAATGGAAGATATTAATAATGGGAAATTGTGTGGGGAAAGAATATGGGTGTATGGGAATTCTGTACTTCCTGCTCAATTTTTCTATAAACTTAAATCTCTCTAAAAATAGAGTGCATTAATGTTTTAAAAATACATACCTCCCCAACTCCTTCTCCATTTGGAGAACATCATGGCTACCTGAGGTGGGATCTAGATAGATAACACCCCACTCTTGAGCCCTCAGAGCCCCAAGAGGAAGTACGATGAGAATTTTCTTAACCCTAGAAACCAGGAAAACTTGAATCTGTTGTGACCAAAAGTGAATCCAGACTCTAGCTAGGAAAAAAATTTTCATTTACTCAGTTGGCAAGTATTTGAGTGCCTACTATGTGTCAGGCACTGGTCTAAAGGCTGAAGTTACCAAAGTAAACAAGCAAAGTTCTTGTCCTCATGAGGTTCATGTTTTAGTGTGGGGACATAAAAGAAATCAACATATACATTTGTAGACTGTCAGGCGCAAAAAGTGCTAAGGAGATAAATATAGTAGATGGATAGTGACTATGGCAGAGTGCTAGTGAGTCCACAGAATTAGTACTCCATTTCATTTTTAAGATAAAGAACCCCACTTTAAACTTTAACTGATTATGTGTCTGCATATCATAGAGCACATTTCACCAGCTCCTTTCTTCCCATGCCTTACCCCTGTACCTAGGCATACCCCTGTGACCAAGTTCTGGCCAATTGAATAGAAATAGAAGTGCTTTATGTCATTTCCAGGGCATTTGTTGAAAGATTGCCATTCTTTTCTGGGGTATCTATAAGTTGATCTGGGCGTAGGGTCACAGGAAATTCTGGAGACAAAGATGTCGTGGGCCTCAACATATACTTTTGGATGTTTTCTCTTAATGAAATACTGCATTTATAATCAAATTCTATGTGGGAGGATTTATTCTCCAGAGGTAACTGGATATTTAACCCAAGTTGTGAGTAATGACCAGACCCCTTCAAGCCCAGAAACATCTCTGCCACAAAATACATAGTCACAGAATTGTAAGCATTGATTCTATTTTCATTGTACAGATGAGGGAAACCCCAAGGAATAAAATTACTTGCCCAAGAGGACACAGGAAGTTGACAGGAGACCTTAGCATTGCAATCTAGATGCCCTAACTCCCAATATAGCACCCTCTCTATTAAAAGCAGCATTAACATGCTAGGTACAATAGGTGGTGGTGTTTATTTCAAAGCACAAAGCAATTTTCACAACTTTTGAATTGGATTTGGTTGGGGAATCCATTATTTTGTGTACACAGCAGATTTTCTTTCCTAATGACACTATGCATACTGTGTGGGATGAAAAACTGCCCTGGTTACAAATCATACAATCTCAATGGAGATAATTAGTATTTTTAAGACCTCTTATTTATAAAGGACTTTTAGATTTTCAAATAATTTAGAGTTCATTACGTCCTCTGATTTTCATGACAGCTCTGTGAGGTAAGCAATGTGGATATAATTTCCACTATAGTATAAAGAAAGAAAATAGTCCAAGAGACAATGAGCAACTCAGCCAAGGTTATGCTTCTTTGCTGGATGATGCCAGATTTTCTTACTCCAGCTCCAAATTACTTGGCACCACCTGCATCTTCCCAGGTGATTAATAGCTGGCACTTAATTTAGCTCTTACACTGTACAAGGCACTGTTCCAAGTGTTTTGCATATGATGACTCATTTACTCTTCCTACTAGGTAGGTTCTATTATTATACTCTTTACTAATGAGACAACTGAGCCATACAGAAACTGAGCAACATGCCCAAGGTCAGATAGCGTCACAAAGCACTCAGAGCTGGGATTCAGACTGCTCAGAATCTATGCTCTCAGCCACTGCACTATGCTACCTCTCTAACCAGGAGAATTGGGAAGCAGTTTATGATTCAGGTGACTCAAGGGCTCAACTCAAGAGTCTTTGAGATCACATTCAGATATCCCATTGCTCCT
Source organism: Glaucomys volans (assembly GCA_020662805.1). Taxonomy (NCBI): domain Eukaryota; kingdom Metazoa; phylum Chordata; class Mammalia; order Rodentia; family Sciuridae; genus Glaucomys; species Glaucomys volans. The sequence goes on from JAJEJO010000776.1 coordinate 943,905, forward strand.
GTGACTGTCATAAGCCTTTCCTTTGATGTGTATGACCACTTGGTCTCATTATCCACTTATGTAGAGATGTGATCAAAATTTGGCTTTAAAATCATTCATCAGGGTGGGGTGGAAGAAGTGTAGTGCCAATGCCGAGCAGTCATCATTTCGTTCTTTTGTTTGTGTTCATTAATACTATGGAGGACTACAGTCGATGTGTCAATGTGTGTTCTTTTCACCTATTTCCCCTGTTTTTGTTAGCACTACCTCAATTTTCTAGGAAATCCCCCCTTTGTTCATTCTCAACACCAACACATTTTCTGTCTGCAGGGTTGAATCATGACCTAGGTACAATGAGAGTATATCCTCTGGGGAGAGGCCAGTTCAGGGCTCTGTATCTGATTCTAGTCAGTTCAATGAAAGTCGACCCGAGGTCTTGAACTATTTGGAAACAGAAACCCCCTTTCTCTTCAGTAACTCATATAGTCAGGTATGAGCTCAAGGCTGCTGGTGGCCATCTTACCCTTATGGAGGGAGAACTTGGAGACAGATAAAATAGAACCAAGTGATGGAGAGAGAAGCAAGTCCCTGATGATAAATTTCAAGCATCTAGATCTAGCTGTGTCTACCCTTGAATTTTTCAATAATGAATTCCAACAAATCCTCTGAATTGGACTTCTGTTACTTGCAACCTAGATTAAATTTATCTCTGATTAATTAATTGTTCTGATGAATACAGGTATGATTCATACACCAGACATTCTGCCTTGCCCGGAAACTTGGAATTTCACTGTAACACAGTTATCTATTGCCACAACAAATCTGAATTTAAAAAAATAAACACAGTGGCATGCAATAGGTCTATAGTGGGCTAGGTGGTTCTGCTATTGTGAGTTGGTCTGGTTGATCTTACCTGGACCTGTTCATACATCTGTGGTCATCTGGCATACTAAATGGAAGCTGGCTAATTTTGCACAACCTTGGTTTGGATCCCTCTACTGGTTAGCTATACCTCTTATTATCCAGCAGGCTAGCTTGAGCTTTTGTCATGGTAGGGTAGAATTCTGAGAGAGACTGGTAAATTGTTAGGGCTTCACAGCATTTTTTACTATATACAGCCTAGTTGTGCTAGGTCAGTTGGATAGGTTACCAAGAGACCAAAGAAAGTATTTGGAGATGGTGTACAAGGCATGATGTTCTTTAAAAAAATGAATATGGGGAGTATCCAACAGTGACGGGCTGGACAGATAGTACCTTTATCCCTGACTGTGCTTCATCAAATAGTCCCTCTGTCCCTCACAAAAAGTCCAGTGGTGACAGGATTGACAGATAGTACCTTAATCCCTCACAGTGCTTTGTCAGAAAATAGTGCCTCTATCCCTCATGATGCCTTGTCCAAAGGCAATCAGCTGGACGAGTGGTACTTACCCTTTCGATGGCACCCTCAATTCTGCACCAGTTCCTTCAGGGAGAAGGGTTTTATAAGTTAGGCAACAGAAGCAATGACATCACCTGCTTAGTTTGCTTTGTCTCATTGTATAATTAGCACCCCAAGAAATAGGTGTGCATGCAAGAAAGCAGCTTTCTACAGATACTACTAACTTGTCCTAATTCCTGCATATATAACAGAAAGCCAGGGTCCACTGAGATAGTATTTATCTGAACATTCCAGCCCAGACTCACTCATTGTTTCCTTGACTTGGCTAGGGAATGGAGAAGGGCATTTCAGGAACATGGTGTTGTACTGCCCCTTCTTTTTGTCAAGAAGGACACACTCCACTACCCATGTGCCTGAATTTTTTTACAATTTTATTGCACTCTTTTTTGTGATAGTTCTCAGGATTTAAACTGTAACAAAGAAAAACTATAGCCAGGAGTGGTGGTGCACACCTGTAATCCAAGCGACTTGGGAGGCTGAGTCAGGAGGATCACAAGTTCAAAGCCAGCCTCAGCAACTTAGCGAGGCCCTAAAGCAACTCAGTGAGACCCTGTCTCTAAATAAAATCAAAATAGGGCTGGGGATGTGGCTCAGAGGGTGAGTCTCCCTGATTTAAACCCTGGTTTCCAAAAAAAAAAAAAAAGAAAAGAAAAACTATATCAAGCCTTGTTCTAAGAGCCAGCAGGCTGAATAAAATTTATATATATGTATATATGTATACATATATATATGTTTATAATATAGTAGGAAGAGATTGTAATCAAGTGGAAATAGGATCAATACTAAGTTTATACATAGTGATAATATGGGTATGTAACTTATTTAGGGCCAAAGACACATTATGAGAATTTTTAGGGGTATATATACAACATTCTATTTTTATGAGGACACCTAGTGCTTCCTTGTATTGTAGTCAACATATCTAACTACCTTTTTCTTTTGAGTAATTTCTTTATTAAACCAAGTTGTAGCTCTGTGAGTATTATTGAATGTAGTAGAGTATTTAGCTAAGCTTCAGCTTAGAACTAGATAAAATGCTTGCTGTTTGAGGAAAAAGTATAGCAAGTGGGTAAAACCCCCAGGCAGCTCAAGTTACTCTATGCCTAGCTTTCACAATGTCCCAGTTAGTAGGAGTCATAGACAAAGTGGTAAGTATGCAGGATGGTAAATAGGGTCTTTTGTAAGTGCATAAGCCTATACAGTCATAAATAGGTATGGCCTTCCATGAGTGCCACATGCCCATAACCACCCCCAAAGGGTGCACATGCTGTTTGAATTTGCCATTCTAAGTGGGCAGTATCTTTGAGTAAGTGGTTAGATATTTATGGAGGTGGAGAAATATTATTGCCATTTGTCTTTTTAATACAGAGAGGAACTTTTCCTCTCACTTCAGTTTCACTTATCTATCCCAAACCATTAAACACAGTGTGTCTCAGTAAAGGCTTGGTCTTATTTATTTGTTCCCATTGTAAGCAGAAAATGTGATATGTAGTGTCCTTAAAAGAAAGGAAAAAAAAAAAAAAAAAAGAGGCAAATTTAGGTTCTGCAGGAATGCAGGAAGATGGAGTTAGGGGTCATGGAGGCTTCCACCAAGATTTCAAAGATAGGCCTGGAGGTCAGGCAAAGTGCTGAAGGGTCAGAGTCCCTGTGGGCAACCCCTGAGAGGGCAAAGTGGGAATATATGAAGAGGGAGCCAAAGCTGGAGTGAGACCCGCCCCCGCCCCCAAGATTAGGAGATGCCAGTACCATGGAATGTCCCCTGAGGAAGGCTACAGGAATTGAGCTGAGACAAGCCAACAGAAAGGCCACTGGGGCTTCAGCCAACAAGGCCACAAGAGGCAGATCTACACAAGCCCTTTGGGCAGAACATCACCATGTCATGTGCCCCAGATGCCGAATGTGGAGCTATAGGACTAATTTGCCAATTCAATTTCAGGCTTGCTTTGGTCCTATCCCTACTTTCTATGCCCCTGTTTTTCTGAATAGAAATGTTTACTCTCTACCTTTGTATATTGAATACTGTAAATTGCTATCAATTGTACAGGAGCTCACAATGTGAGATTGCCTTGAGCCTCAGAGAAGACTTTGGACTTATACTTTTAGGCAATCTTGGAACTGTAGAGATTATGGGGACTCTTGGAAATGGACTAAATTTATTTTGAATTGTGAGATGGCCATGAGCTTTTAGAGGCCAGGGGCAGAATGTTATAGTTTGGGTGTGAGGTATCCCCCAAAAACTCATGTGTGAGACAATGTAAGAAAGCTCAGAGGTGAAATAATTGGGTTATGAGAACCTTAGCCCAATCAGTGAATTAATCCCTTGAAGAGATTAACTGAGTGGTAACTGCAGGCAGGTAGGTGTGGCTGGAGAGGTAGGTCATTGGGGGCATGATTTTGGGGTATATATTTTGCATCTGGCAAGTGGAGTCTCTCTCTACTTCCTGATCATCACAGAGCTGTTTCCCTCTGCCACACTGTTCTGCCATGATGTTCAGCCTCACCTGGAGCCCTGAGGAATAAAACCAGCTGCTTATGGACTGAGATCTCTGAAACCATGAGTCCCCAAACAAACTTTTTCTCCTCTAAAGTTGTTCTGGTCAGGTCTTTTAGTTGTAGCAGTGAAAAAAAGTTGACTAAAACATGAGGGGATCCTTTGGTGAGTAGTTATCTCTTTTGTAATAAGTTCTATGCTGTCAGTATATTTTAGCTTTAATATATAGGCTGAGTGCAGTCCAAGTATTAATTTCAACCTCCAAAACCTTCAGTTTGCTGCTGTAGAACTGATGATTCAATTTACTCTCAGAGAGCTGATGCAGCACTTTGAATGAATCTGCTTCACTATCTTTGAACCTCCCTCTATTTTTCTGTAGGAGCAGATGTCCGTGTATGGGACCTAAGGGCCCCCCAATTTATGCTTCGGGTCTGGTTGTCAGTTTGGAGTTTCAATCTCCCATTTCTATGTGTTAAAGTATTGTTGAAGTGTGAGTGGGGTTGTTTGCGGGGGAGCAAGGTGTGCTGTCTCTTGTCTGGGTTGTGAGTATAGCTCAGCACAGAGTCTCTACCCCATGAACTGTGGTATCCTAGTAGATTCCCAACAGCTTTCAGAAAAGGGGAAAATAAACAACGGCAGCAAGAACAGTGAACAATACATAGCATTAAAATAAATACCCAATATCTATGATGACGTTTATTTCCCACAAAAAAAGGAATGGCAGGGTCAATAGTTAACAATAGAAACATCAATAAACAACTATGAACTAGATCTAACATTAAAGTAAACAGCAGGTGTCAACTATGCCATCCATAGTATTAATAACCACAATAACATGAATGGTGGGGGCAGGAATTGAATAAACTAAATTGATCTAAAAGATGGTAAAATTACAGTTCATTAAGAGAAAAGAAAATTTAAAAAAAAAGAGAAAAGAAAATGAAGTAGGAAGGCCAAAGTAAGTTTTGAATATTCAAAATATGAACAAAGAGAAAGCAGAAAGGTAGTAAATGTGTGCTGTCTATAAAGGAGACTTTAGAAACTATAAAGAAGGAGAATAAATAAATAAAAGAAACAAAATAAATAGAGAACAAGTAAATCTGGCTATTAGAAAGGAAAGGAAGGAGAAAAAGAGTAATAAGAAAAACAGAAACAAACAAAACCCCCTAGCCCTCAAAAGACAAAATTCAGTGACATGAATGGATGAAAAAAAGATAAATGGGAAAAAAAGGAAAAAGAAACAAATATGTCTTTATGTGTAGATCTATGACCCAATCTGCACAGCAAGAATAGGGGGGACAATGAGAAAACAAAAATTCTTGATGTGAGATCAAAGGTTTGTCTCCACTGAGGCGCTCAAAACTGTTAACAAAGATAGATGTTCACTGCCTAGGCCAGACTCTCCTTCTTTCCATTTCTTTTTGGGTTAGGTAACCTTTAGAGAGAGGAATACATAGAGAGAGGAAGGGCTGCGGTTGTTAAACCCTTCCTCCTTTTGTGTTGCTCACCAAGCACCAGTTGGAGTGGCCTGGAATTGCAGTTGGTTGAAATAGTTCCCAGCTTCCTTTCTGATCAGTATAAGGTAGGACAGAATGGGTTCTGTCAATTGGAGTTTCATTTAGACAGAACAGATCAGTGCACAGCCAGGGAGGTGGCTCATGTAGAGTTCTAAATAGGAAGTTCGGAATGCTGGGATTTAACTTTGATCAAACCTTTGAAACTTCATTGAGTGATATCTCCTGGGACTTGGGCAAATGCCAATCTCTGCTGGGCATTTGGATCTCAGGGGCCTCCCAAGAACTCGTTATAGGACAGAGTAACCAACTTTCCACAGGTCTTGCACACTACACTATCCATGAATGTGATCTTTCCAGGCTTAGTCCCCAAGTTTAGTCATGCCCACCTGTCTGGTTTCTGGACTCTCTTCAGTTGTTCACATGGGCTGCCATACTCAAAGGAAAAGCAAGCCACATTCCCCTCCATGTCCCTAATTTGAATGCCTCTGGGCACAATCCTCTTTTTCTGTTTCATTTGGGCTCCACTAGGTATACCCTAGGCCACATAGTAGGTGCTTGCCAGGACAGTATTTAAATATTTGCTATGATCTTCTGGGCTCATGCAGTAGCAACTGCAGCATGGCCTCATCAAGATAGCTCCCTTCTTAGCTCTCTGCTTGTCAATTGAGAACCTTGGAGCACTTATCAGATGCTTGATTGCTATGTAGTCTTTGATTCAGATGAATTCAGACTGCTTTTCTGTTTTACAGGTCTTGCTATGCAAAATTTGT
>JAJEJO010000777.1:0-20371 GCA_020662805.1 Glaucomys volans
GGGAAAAAATGGAAATTGAGAGTCAATTTAAGCTTATTCATAAGGATTTATATATATTAAAAAGGTAAAATTGCTCGACAGTGTAACTGTCAATAAGATGACTTTGTCTTGTGAGAGAATCCTTGGAATCTCAACTATGAGTATTTGTTTGAAATGAAGAATTGATAGGATATCTCCAATTGGCCTGAGGACAGTCAACAAGTATCAAATTTGATAGCTTTTCCCTGGCTATTTAATGGCCAGACAAATTAAAACCACTGTTGAATTTAAAAGGGGAACTTTATATTTGGATTTTTTTTCAGTGTTGGGGATTGAACCCAGGGCCTCGTGGGTGCTAGGCAAGCAGCCTACTACTGAGTTACACCCCAATCCTTGGATAGTTGAGGCTGTTTTATTACAGGAACTATGTCTTGCCCAGCCTCAGAGCTTTATCACTTCTGCTAGACTCAACAGAGAGTTTAAAAAGTGTGGAAGGGAGGAGAAGGGGAAGTACTAGAGACTGAATTAGAACAAGCTGTATTTCATGCTTTTATAATTATGTCAAAACAAATGCTATTGTCATGCATAATCAAAAAGGACCGATTTTTTAAATTTTTAAATTAACAACAAAAAAAAGTGGGTTCAACAACAAAACTCCAAGCCGCTTTTATGTAATACTAGAGAATGCAAGTAGGTGGCGCCATGTTTTGGTTTTGAGCTGAAGAAAGAAAAATCTCCAAATAGTTGAGAAAAGAAACTCAGGAGCACAAGGTATTTAGACCCCAAAAGCAACTTTACTAAATGATATACTCACCTGGGTACCTGGGAAGAGATACACCTGTACAAATGTATTTCTCAAAAAGCCCCTGTGAGAAAATCTGGCTATTAAAGGTCTCTGAGAAGTCTCCTTCTGAACGTTTTTAGGATCCAAAGTTAAATTTATAACATTGTGTGGGGTTTAATTTTTTAGGATCCAAAGTTTAATTCATAGCATCATGATTATAATTTTAGAAGTTAACCTGACCTTAAAAAAAAAAAACAATAAAAGGTGGAAGGATGGCTGGGGGCATAGCTCAGTGGTAGAGCATTGCCCTAGTGTGTATGAACAAGGCCATGGGTTCCATTCACAGCACTGAAAAGGGAAAAATAAATAAATACATAAATAAAACCATAAGTTAACTTGCCCTTGGAAAAAGTTGCCTCAAAATTGCCATCTTGTAAAATTACAGTAAAACCATACATTGACCTAAAACAATCTGAGTCTGAAAAATTTTTAGACTTTAAGAAAAATAAAATTTTCTAAACTATAAATCTAAATAGAAGTGATTTATAAGTATTCACAAATATATGAAAGTTTTTAAGCTTGAATTTGGTGCCAAGAGAATGTCTATGCTACTCAGACATTTAAATTCTCTGTATGTTCCCGAAAAGTCCAAAACTTAGATAGTTAATGAATTACTCAACTGATATGTACCCGGGGATTAACTTTTATATAAATCAGTTTTTAAATCCATTCTGGAAAAAGAGAATTATAAATGCTTAAAAACTGTAGGTGGGCTTAGTAGCCAGGAAACAATTCAATTTGATAAATATTTATTAAAATTTCCCCATGAGCCAGGCACAGGGTTGGATATTGAGCAGCATCTATTAAAACATAATGAGTTTTATTGTTGTTGTAGTTGTTGTTACAAAGACTCTTTGGACAGCACTGGAAATTTTAAAGAAGAGAATAAGAAACCCATAAGACAACCACCTGAAGATAACTCTGTTAACATTGTGGTATACTTCAATCTAAATTTTTTCCCTAATGTTTTTGAAAACCTAGCTTTTAGACTGGGGATACAGCTCAGTCTTAGAGCACTTGCCTAGCCCTGGGTTAAATCCCTACCACTGGGGGGGGGGGGGGGAACTAAACTAAATTTTTAACCTCATTATATATAACTTTTTTCACCTCACATTTTTAATGAAATTATCTCTCATGTTACTAAAACAACTTCCTAAACAAAAAATTGGTCTTGGGTATAAATATTCTGATCTTTAGGCTTTACCATCTATTGTCAAACTACAAAAAAGTTGCATTAATTTACAAATGCACCAATAAAATATAGAGATGTCCACTTCTATGTATCTTCAGCAATATTGGATATTAGGATTCCTTTAAAATATTTGCCAAAATTATATGAAGAGCTTATCAGCTGGGGTTTTCCCCTATTTTCTATCTTAGGTTCCAAGTGAGAATTAACATTTTTAATCATGCTTAAAGACAATATATATTGTAATGTATATGCTTTCTATTCAGTCTTTAAACTAATTTCTGTTACCATGTCTGTCTTTTTCTTATTGAGTTACAAAATCTCCTCGTGTTTTAATACAGTTAGTCCTTTTTTTCATTAACGTGTTAATTGCACATGTTAATGAGCTTCACTGGGACATTTTTATCCATTAGTAATATTGTGGGTAATGATACTTTGGGTATGTTTCTTTTTTTGTATTTCTAAATTGTCTCTAGGAAAGCCCACAAGAAGTGGGAGAACTTTGCTTAAGACTATGGATAAAACTGAAGGACTGTTGCCAAGTTTAAAAATTTTTTCACAACCACAATTAAAATAAATTATGCTATACCCATCATATCATGTTGAACTATTCAGTACTATTTTTGTAGATCAGTGATTAAGTACATCAAAGGAAATAGCATATCCCTATGTTTTAATATTTGCAAAGATAAACATTTTTCCGTAAGTTTCAGCTATGTTTCCGATGTCTGTATGGAGACATAGCCCTTCACACTGTATTTGCAAAACCAAAATGCCACCACTTGAGTCAAACAGACTTGATCTACTCAAGCAATGTTCATCAAGGTGGAGACACACTTAGTTACTGAAATAATTGGTGTTGGGGGCACTACGACTGGCATTTAGTGGGTGGGAGCCAGAGATGCTAGATATCTTGCAGTTCATAGGATGGCCCTGCAGAGTAACAAACGTCATAGTAACATATATATGAGTGAAAAACTTGTCATAATTTCTGTTTGAAATTCATTTTGTTTTATATACACAAACATTTCATTTTGACATGTACTGAATTTCTAGGCCTACAAGTGTAATATAAAGAAAAAATTTATACTTTGATTTGTTTGGAGATTAGTAAGAAGTCCTCAACAGTTTGAAAAATTATGTTACTGATGGTACCATCTTTATGTCATTAACATTGCCAATACGATTGCATCCTTATCAATCTGCTTTTGTGTCTACCCCATTCACAATGATTCCAGGAACAAGTGCAAGAGTCTGACTAAATAACTGAATCTTCTAGGGTAGGTAGGTATACTCAAATGTTCACACACACACACACACACACACACTGATATATATATATATACATGTATTATAACAAATTGCTTTCTCCTTATTTATTGTGTGTGTGTGTGTGTGTGTGTGCGCGCGCGCGCGCGCACGCACTGGGGATTGATCCAAGGGCCTCATCCAAGCATGCAGTTTACTGCTAAACTACACTCTCAGTCCCTATCCTATGTCTTAAACTTAGTACAATATATTTTATAGACTTTACAATTATTGAAATATAGGCAAGTAATAACTATTAATTTAATTTCAAGATAGAAAAGAGGATATTGGAAGACACTGAGATTTAAAAGTGGGTCATGACATGTTGATTAACACCCTATGACCAAATTTATACTAGGAAATTAAAAATGGTCAGTATTGGCTGGGCATGGTGGCACATGCCTGTAATCCAAGCGACTTGGGAGGCTGAGTCAGGAGGATCGCGAGTTCAAAGCCAGCCTCAGCAACTTAGCGAGGTCCTAAGCAACTCAGTGAGACCCTGTCTCTAAACAAAATGCAAAATAGGGCTGGGGATGTGGCTCAGTGGCCAAGTGTCCCTGAGTTCAATCCCTGGTTCCAAAAAAATAAAAAATAAAAAATAAAGGTCAGTATTAGGAAATATTTTAATATAATTTATAATAGTAATAAATATAAGAAAAATATCACATGATTATCTTAATAAATGCTGAAATGTTTTTATAAAATTCAACACCCATTCCTACAAATTCTTAAGAAATTAGAAATGGATCAGTATTTCCTTATTCCTTTTTATTTTATGTATTTTGGTACTTAGACATCTGGAAATTTGCTGACTCTGGAGAGAAGACTGCCAGGGGCAGCTAACTCACCTTTATTGGACTCTTGAATTCTGGGCCACTATTGACCTGTTCTAAGCACTTCAGGACAAGGATGAGACAACTAGCATCAGCCCTATGCCAGACCTACTGAAATTATTCAAACTAACCAATCCTAAGGCTGCTTATCATCCCTTGCCCATTCCTTCCCAAATTAAAGGCTCTTGTCCACATTCCTCCCCGCTCCCTCTGCCCCCTGATGCCCTGCTCCTTCCCCAAGTAGCATGCTCCATGTTATTGAATCTATGAATATAACAAGCTACCTTTTAAGTGTAATTCTTCTGCAAATCTGTTGGTCTTGCCATAGTTAAAAATAATTAAAAGCGCATTTTAAAACATATGCCAAGATACATAAAATTCCATCCAAAAGCCAGCATCTTATTTAATGGGAAAATCCAAGAACAATTCCCATTAAAGTCGGATATTCCATTGGTATTAGTCAGTACAATTTGACTAGAGAAAACAATTAAAGGCATAAGGAAATGAAAACTGAACATGAAATTATATCTCTATTTGCAGATGCCAGAATAGCAAACATGAAAAAAACTAGAAAAATCAATGAAACAACAATTCAAACAATAAAAGAATTTTGTAATAAAATTAACATGCAAAAATCAATAGCATTGACTTCCAGTTTCTGGTCTAAGGTGTAACAGAGCTTAGAACTCATCATTTTCAACCTCAAAACAAGAAAGAAAGATGGCTGGAATGTGGCTCAGTGGTAGAGCACTTGCCTATCATGAGCGAGGACCTAGGTTCCATCTCCAGTACTGCAAGAAAGAGAAAAAAATGCTGAACAAATGGAAAATCAACAATATTTCTTAGATTCATTAGAGGACTGAGGTCACAGTGCAAACTGTTACCCTGAAAACTGGAGATAAAAGCAGAGTCAGAAACCCACAGCTCACAGGGAGCAGAAACTGCAGCTGGAGCCCAGCAGGAACTTAAAAGGTAAATAACTAACTGCCAAAGAATAAGCAAGAACTAACTTGAGAGATGAAAACTCCTGAAAGCCCAGTCTCCTAGTCCCCCATGCTTTCCTGAGTTTTACCTGCTGGTGTCCCCAAGATTCTCAGGGTAAAGGGAAGAAGACTTTGAAATAAGCTCATAATACTCTGTTCTCCTGAACAATGACTTCCCCCAAGAGAAAAATATTTTACCAGAGCCTACTTGACCTGGGGGAAGGGAAAACTCAGCTCCAGATCCCTCTAGCTTTCCTACCTCACCCAAGGGGGTCACTGAGAAGCACTTGTGAAGGTCACAGTCCAGGGACACAGTACTAAAAGACTGAAACTTGATCATGGGACTCTGTATGAGGCTTCCCCCCTCCCCTGTCTTACCACTACATGTCCACAGGGCTCCTGTATAACAGGACATTACAACTAAAAGAACTGCAAATGCCAGACCCTACTTAAGAAGGAATCTCTAGGGCAACACCAAGCAACGAGGAGCACACAAACAAACAGTAGAGGATATTTTGGCCCTGGACACCACAGGTGCAACAAACAGTAAATGCAACCTAACCACTAGCCAGTTAACATAAAAACCCACTCTGACGGTGTTTCTACCTCAGTTGCTTATACCAAATCCATGTCTGTCTTTCAACAGGAAATTACAAGCAAAGCATTTCCAGATGTGCTGCGTGGAGAGGGGTTGCTTGGGTGCTTTCAGCATGAGGGACTTCGCTGGTCCAGGAGAGCCTATGCAGTCATTGACCTCATAGAAATATGCTCAACTCAGAAGGAGGAGGTACAGGTTCACCAGCACATAACTCAGGGGCAAAAGCAAGAGAGATGTGTTCCTGGAGTAATGGTTGTGTGCCACCTACTGCGAGGGCATCACCAGATCCAGATCCAAGCACATTTCTCTGTACGAATAACTCTGTTTTAAAATTCAACCTGTGCTAGATTCATACTGTTGTAGTAAAAGGACAAGATTTAGATTGTTGAGAAGCAAAAGGACTGGTAATGGCAGAGGCCATGTCTTTGTGGAGTTTGAGGATGCTGGCAAGGTAGTTGCTGAAACAATGAACAAGGAGCCTTATAGGTGAAAGACTCCTGGTGTGTCCTTTCATACCATCTGAAAAAGTACGTGGTGGAATGTTCCTTTACGACAGCCCTTATACCCAGCAGTGAAATGGCCTAATCAGAATCAGATCCTCCTTGGGCTGGGATGTGGCTCATTGGTAGAGAACACAAAGCCTTGGGTTCAATCCCCAGCACCACAAAAGAAAAAGGAATCAGATGCAGCTACGAAAGCTGTGTATAGAAGAATAATTTAAAAGGAAAGAAAAATTAGGAAAAGATTAGCTAAAAAAGGAACAGATTATAATTTTTCTTCATTGATTTTATAGAAAAGGGGGGAAATATTTTAAATACTAATCTTCAGAAATCATCAAACAGACACATTTTGCCTACAGAAGAAGGAGGGACAGGGTATGGAGCACTCCTAACACTCCTGAGAATACTTGGGTAGCCACCCCACACCAGTTTGTACATCTATTTTGAAGGGACAAAAATCTGAAGCAGTAGAAATAAATGACAGTAGTAAATACAATGAAATAGTTCTCAAGCAGCTGTATCCAGTGTAAAAAAATGAAATACCAAGTCTCAAACACCTACATATTCAGGGTCGGGGTGTGGGATGACAAAGCAGTCAGTGATTCTAAATGTATTAGACATAATGTTTCTTCTGGGAAAAAAAGGTGGATTCTTTTTATAAGGGTCAATTTTATATTTTACTAGGTTCAGTGAAACACAACCACTGACAGGATTTTTGAAGGAAAGACACTGTTCAAGTCAGTAAGGAAAGCAATCAGAGACTTTGGCTTGTCTGTCCTTATAAAATATAGAGGTGCACAACAGCCTATGGTGGCTACTTTTTTTCTGTCTCCTTTCATTTTCTTTCCAGGTTTCTTAACTTCCCATAATTACTCTTCCAGGATACAAGGATCACCATTAACTGCAGGTTGAAATACTAAATTGCAGGGTTTTTTATTGTCACCAAATGAAGTCCACCATTCCTGCTTCACCATCAACATGGCTGTGGCCCACATTTACCCCCTAAGTGTGCTTTAGACTCAACATTATGAGGTTGAAACTTGACGTTAACCTACAAGGACAGTGAGAAGGCAATTCATGTGTGAGCAGAGATTCGTTCATGTATTAGTTCAAGTCTTGATACAGATTCAGAAATAACTCTTCTTTACCAATAACGTTAAATTAAGCATCATCTATTCTATTCCAAAAATGCAAACAGTGACCAGCAAATAAACTTTTTTCTACAATTTGTACTTAAGTAGGACTTGGGAGTCTTAAGAAACAATAGTAAATTTCTTCCTTCTCACTGGTTTTTAAATTTCTGATGCCCTTAAAATGTGCTTTGGTATCAGCTAAACCAGATTCACTAAAAATATCCATTGCTACAAAAAAAAAATTATAAACATGCTAAAAGGCAAAAATTGCTATCTGGAAAGACAAAGCAAAAACCAGAACCCAAGTTAGATTCAACTGAGATTTCTGGAATTATTACACCAGTAATTTAAATAATTATGATTAATATGTTGAGGACTCTGAAGGAGAAAGTATGCAATATTCAAAAACAGATGGGTCATATAAGAAAATATGAAATACTGAGAAAGAATCAAAAGGAAATGCTAGAAATCAAATATACCATAACAGAAATGAAGACTGCTTTGATGGTCTCATTGGTACATTGGCACAGTTGGGGAAGGATTAGTAAACACAGGTATGTCAGAAAGAATGAGGAAGATATCTATGAACTCCCATGGAATGACTTCCAGGAAATGTTATTAAGTGCAGAAGGCAAGTAGAAAAGAACATATATAGTGTGCTATCTTTGTGTAAGAAAAATGGGGAAATTAGAAAATGCACATGTGTTTATCATTGTAAGAAACACAGGGTGAAAAACCAATGAAATTTGTTACCCACTGGGTGGAGAAGAATGGGGTTGAAAAAATACAGGAAAGAAGGATAATACTCTGAATATAATTGTTTTACAGTTGTGACTTTTTATATTTAATATTCTTCATATTTAATATTTGTTAATATTCTACATATTTAAAAATAAAATTAATAAGAATGGTTCTTTCCAAGAAACAAAAAAGCTAAAACTGAAAGCAAATGAATGAAGCCAATTGTATGTCAAATAAATATCATAACAGGTATTAATTCCTAATTACAATGCAGTGTTTCATAACACTAAAGGGAGAAAAAGAAAGAACTCATGCAAGTAACCTATGAACACAGTATTTATCTACTCTTGATTCATGAAGAGTGAGTGTATGGGGAGAGGAGGAGAATAAAACATTGCAAATAAATCCTAAACTCTTTCCAGTAGGGTCATTTCTAGCAGTAGTATCGACAAGACAACTATGAAAGTCTCTTAGATACAGTATTGAGCAATAGATGCCTTTCGAAGATGGATGAGTCTGGCAAGAATTCATGTGACATCCCACCATTCCTCCTAGTACATATTAATAACTTTTGCTTCCTTTCCAATAACAACTGTACCTAAAATTTTGCATACCTAGGTTCAGGTACTTCTTTTCATGATATCTCAATCTACCTTTCTAATCTTAAGTGTTGAAGAATCAAAGTTTCTGTCAACCCGGGTCCTTGAGTGACTGTGTAGAACAGACCCTTCTCTCCACCATAAGCCATGAAAACTGATAGGATCTCTGAGATTTAGACATAACCTCAAACCTAGGCATATCTTGGTCTAATTTGAAAATTCCAAAGTGAAAAATTAAATTTGTGTGCTTCTAGACCAAAGGAACAAGTCACTTACAAGAGAAAAGAAAATCAACTGGTATTGGATTTTCATTATGCAACCTCAATCCTGTAATCCCAACAACTCAGAAGGCTGAAGCAGGAGGGTCACAAGTTCAAGGCCAGCCTGAGCAACTTACAAGACCATCAACTTAATGAGACCCTGTCTCAAAGTAAAAGAATAAAAAGGACTAGGAATGTGGCTCAGTGGTAAAGTAACATTGGGTTCAATCCCCAATACCAAAATATTAGTTAATTTAATCAGGTGAAATAAAATTCAAAAACAGCTAAAACAGTTTTGTAAGTGAAGAATTAAATGGGAAGAATCACTTTCCTAGATTTTAGAAACTTACTTAGTAGCTGTATTATCTAGGATATTTTGCTATTGGTGAAGGCAGACATATAGATCAATAGGACAGAATGTAGAACCCAGAAATAGACACAAAGATGATCAACTGATTTTTTACAAAGGTGCAAAAGAAGTGAAATGGAGAAATTCAGTAGTCTTTTATCAAATGGTGCTGGAGCAATTAGACACCCATAAGCAAAAATAAATAAATAAATAAAAAGAAAAAGGAAATTGACCTAAGTCTCATACCTTTCACAAAATTTAACTCAAATGGATTATAGGTGTAAATGTAAAGTGTAAAACAACAAAAGTTTTAGAACAAAATATAGGAAAAAGTCATCAGGACCTAGAATTTGGCAAAAAGTTCTTAGACTTGACACCAAAATCATGATTCACAGGAGAAAAAAATGATAAAGTCAATCTAATCAAAAGTTAAAATTTTTACTCTGTGAAAGATCTGATTAAAAGGATAAAAAATAAGTTCAACACTGGGAGAAAATATTTGTAAGCCACATGTACAAAAGAGGACTTGCCTCCAAAATACATAAATACTCTCAAAACTTTGAATGAAGCAAAAACTTGACAGTGTTCTTAAAAATCCAGTTTGAATTGGGCTTGGTGGCACATGCCTGTAATCCCAGGTGTTGGGGACACTGAAGCAGGAGAATTGCAAGTTTGAGACCACCCTCAGCAAGTTAGTGAGACCCAGTCTCAAGATATAAAATAAAAAGTGCTGGGGGTGTAGCTCAGTGGTAGAGCACCCCTGAATTCCATCCCCAGTACCGTAAACAAAACAAAAATCCAACAGGAAAATGGGAAAAACATGAACAGATATTTCACGTAAAAGGAAATATGTATGGCAAATAACAAATGAAAAAATGTTTTTCAGCAGTAAGCAATAAGGAAATGTAAATTAAAACCACAATGAGATATGAGGACACACCTATTACAACAGCTACAATTTGAAAAAAGTGATAACACCAAATGCTAGCAAAGATACAGAGAAAATGGATTTTTGCTTCTCTCCTTGTTGGTTTGTTACAGTAGTGAGGATTGAAAACTATGGGCACTCTATCACTGAGCTACATTACAAACCTTTTTATTTTTTTATTTCAAAACGAGTTCTCTCTAAGTTATCCAGGCTGGCCTTGAACTTGTGATCTCCTGACTCAGCCTCCTGAGACACTGAGATTACACCAACCTGCCTTACAGAAGCTATATCTTTGATAAATTACTGGTGATGGAGTATAATAGTGCAGACATGCTGGAAAATAGGTAATTAGAAAAAACTAAACATATAATTATCATACAACCCATAACTGCACACTAGGGCATTCATTCTAGAGAAATAAAATCATATGCTTACACATAAATCTGCAACTAAATTATTATAGTAACTTTATTCACAGTAGCCCAAAACTGGAAACAATTCAAATGCTCTTCAATGAATGAATGATTAAACAAATTCTAATAAAGTACCAATGTCAATTTCCTAATTTTAATTTTGTCCTGGAGGTATGTAAGATTTATTTCATCACTGGGAAAAGGTGAATGAAGCACTCATAAGACTTTAAGTACTATTTTTGAAACTTCCTGTAAGCCTATCATTCTTGAAAATAAAGATTTTAAAAGGCAAAACTGGCAATATTAATATCAGACAAATGGAATTAAAGTTATAAAGCAATACATAACTCGAAGGATTGTGTAATGATAAAAAGAATATATGAAAGAAATTTATATATAAAAGCAACATAGCAACTACATGTGCAAGTGCTTGATTCCTGATCAACAATTCCAAAATCTAAAACACTGAAATCATAAGCCCAAAGAGTTTCAGACAAGATTGTGAACTCTAATACCGTATTATAGGTCCGATCTTTTATCCTCAATTCTGAAAGTCAAAAGTTTATTAATTTCCAATTATGTCTGGCCCTAGATAAGGGATTATAGACTTGTAATGAAGAAAAAGAGTAACGCAAGAGAAACGCAATTTTGTAAACTAAATTTATACTAAGAAATTCTAATATTTGCCTTTATAATATGACAACTCTAGTAAATTCCCCTCTCCACAAAAAAAGGTAAGAACATAGAAGTTAATAATATAATTGTAGTGGACTTTTATTATTTTTCATAGGAATCCAATATCAGAATTTCCTTCCTAAGGAGGGAATATCTATCCCTCTAGTCTGGTGGAAGGCGAAGCTGAAAATACCCCGTTTCTATTTTCTAGCTTCTTTCACAGCTAGGGCACAAGTATGTGCTCTCGCTTTATCCATCAAATACAGCCATCTGTGATTTAGCATCCGAAACTAGCTTCTAATGGGAATGAGATGGAATTCCTTCTAGTATCAATGATGCTGCTATATGATCCAAGTTCCTGAACAACTGTGGTAGAGGTGACAGTGTTAGTGCCCTGAGCCCATAACTCTAGCTTCCAGGGTACAAAGAACAACAGCTAGTATTTACAGGGGACAACAGCATTTTCCTCATCAAACCAAGAGATTTCAGCAATTCTTTTTCTTGAAAGAGCCTCTGAACTAGATGTCCTCATTTTTCCAGAGATATTTTAGCCCCTATTTATCAATTAAATAAACTTACTTTCTTTTCTGTTTAAATCAGCTAGAGTTACTGTTCTTACTGCAATAAGAACTCTGATACAGAAAACAGGAGTTAAAAAATAGAGGAAACACTTAGCTCATGAACCAAGAATATGCTTTTGTCTTTCATTCACAGAATATACACCAAAAATGAACATATATTTTGAAAATTTAACTCATTTTTTCAAGTATCACCACTGTTTCCAAAATTTTTGTATTACCCAAAACAGAAATTCTATAATCATTAAACAATAATTTCCCCACACACAGCCCTAGTAACCTCTAATTCATTTTCTGTTCTGTCTCTTTGAATTTGCCTATGCTAGGTACCTCATATAAATGAAATAATGTGTGTGTGTGTGTGTGTGTGTGTGTGTGTGTGTGTGTGTGTCTGGTCTATTGCACTTAGCATAATGTCTACAAGTTTTATCTGTATTGTACCATATAAGAACTTCATTTTTGTGGCTGAATAATGTTCACATACACACAGTACCTTTTGTTTATCCATTGTTTGTGAATGAACTTTTTTTTTATTATTTACACATTTTGTCTATTGTGTATTATGTTGCAATGAACATTGATGTACAAGTATCTGTTCAATTCCTGCTTTCAATTTCTTGGGATAGTGTACGTACAAGTGAAATTGGTGGACTATATGGTAATTGTATGTTTATCTTTTTGAATAATCACCAAATTGCTGCCCACAGTGACCACACTACTTTACATTCTTACCATTAATGCAAAACCTTTCCAATTTCTTCACATCTTTATGAACATCTGGTATTTTCCTTTGTGTAATATACAACAGTCATCCTAATGGGTATGGACTGGGTTCTCAATGTGTTTTTGACTTGCATTACTCTGACTAGGGATGTTGAACATCTCTTTATATGTTTATCTACCTTTTATGTATCCTTTTTGGAGAAATGTCTATTCAAATCCTTTGTTCAGTTTTGGATGGTTTTTTTTTTTTTATTATACGAGTTCTTTGTATATAATGGCTATTTATTCCTAATTAGATATATGGTTTACAAATATTCTACCATTCTATTGGTTTTCTTTTCACTCTCTCTATTTTTCTTTTCTTTTCTTTTTTTTGCCATGCTGGGGATTGAACCCAGGGTCTTATGCTTGTGAGGCAAACACTCTACCACCTGAGCTATATCCCCAGCCCTCTTTTCACTCTCTTAATAGTGTCCTTTGATGTACAAAATTTTTCAGTTTTGATGAATAACAATTTACCTTTTTTATCCCTTTTTTGACTATGCTTTGTGTGTCATTTCCAAGAAATCATCACCATATACAATGCCATGAAATTTCCCTTTATGTTTTCTTTCAAGTGTTCTGTAGTTTTAGCTCTTCAGTCTTGGACTTAGTTCTTTAATTCATTTTGAGTTAATTTTTATATAAGTTAAGTCTTCCAACTCAAGAACATGGGATATCTTCCCATTTACTCATATTCTTTCACTTCTATCGGCATGCTTTGTGGTTTTTAGTGTAAAATCTTCTGCCTCCTAAGCATTTGTTTCTAAGTATTCTATTCTGTTTGATGCTATTGTAAATAGAATTGTTTACTTACTTCCTTTTTTGGATAATTCATTGTTAGTACCTGGAAATAAACCAATTTTTGTGTGTTGATTTTGTATCCTGCAATTCTACTGAATGTATTAGTTCAAACTCTTTTGTGGGATGAAATATAAGATCCTGTTATATACAAAGATACAATTACTTCTTTTTTTCCAACTTAGGTGACTTTTATATCTTTTCCCTGCCCACTTGTTCTGGCCAGAACTTCCAATACTATGTTGAATAGAAGTGGCAAAAACAGTCGTTTCTGATCTGGGGAAAAATGCCTTGTCTTTCACCAGTGAGCGTTCACGTTAGCTGTGGGGTTTGTCAGTATGGCCTTTATTGTTAGGGAAGTTTATTTTTTTTTATTATAAGAGGGTGTTGAATTTTGCCAAATACTTTTTCTTCATTGATCAGGGAGATCACATGGTTTTCCCCCTCTTCATTGTTAAAATAGAGTTTTACATTATACATTGATTAATTTTCCTATGTTGAGATATTATTGTATTCCAAAAATAAATCCCACTTGGCATATAATTATTTTGGTATATTGCTGAATTTGATTTTCCAGTATTTTTGGAAAATTCTTGAATCAATATTCATAAGAGTTATTGGTCTGTAGATTTCTTTTCTTGTGGTATATTTGCTTGATTTTTGTATGGAGGTTTTGCTGACTTCATAGAATGATTTAGGAAGTATTCCTTCCTCTTCAAGCTTTTGGAAGAATTTCTTCCAAAACTTCTTTAAATGTTTGGTAGAGTTTGCCAGCGAAACTATCTTATCTAGGACTTCTCTTTGTTGGTAGGTTTTTGGTTAATGATTTAATCTCCTTAATAGTACTAGTACTCCCTGGTACCAAAAAAAAGGGGAAGAGGAGTGTTGTTTAATTTCCAAAAATTTGTGATTTTTTCCTCTTTTATTAGTTTCTAACTTCATCCCATTGTGGTCACACAAGGCTTAGAATATTTATATACATGACACAATCCCTTAAGAATACACACCTTATGGTAACTTAAGGCAAAAGAATTATATGTGTAATTTAGCCGGGCGCAGTGGCGCGCGCCTGTAATCCCAGCACTTGGGAGGCTAAGGCAGGAGGATTGCGAGTTCAAAGCCAGCCTCAGCGACTTAGGGAGGCCCTAAGCAACTCAGTGAGACTTGTCTCTCAATAAAATACAAAAAATAGGGCTGGGGATGTGGCTCAGTGGTGGAGTGCCCCTGAGTTCAATCCTCAGTACCAAAAAAAAAAAAAAAAAAGAATTATATGTGTAATTTAAGGCAATATTATGATGTGCAAATTTAAGGCAAAATTGTTCCCTCATTGTTAAGGCATACTAAAAAAAAATCAAGAAAGTGAAGGTGTCTTTATTATAGGGAAAACCTTAAATTCACTACAATTTTATTTTTCAGTAATATAAAGAATACATTTCTTTTTTTTCTTTTTTTTTTTTTTTTTTGGCGGTGCTAGGGATTGAACTCTATCCCTAGAGTGCTTGCGAGGCAGGCACTCTACCAACTGAGCTATATCCCCAGCCCAAGAATACATTTCTTAAAGAACAAATGATTGAGGACTGCTGTGTGTCTTGACTTGGATCTAGAGACATTATTCTAGGAGGTGAACTTCAAGACCTTTGGTGTCTCGGGTCATATGATGATGAGTCAAATCATACCCTGGCCCCATTTTATTTCTAGATAGGAAATTTTAAAAAGAACTTTGTTCTTCTTTCCTTCTCCATCATGGTAAGTGAGAATTAGCACAGAGAAATGTGATTAACTTTGTCATACCAGTCTAAGTCCCAAGTTATGTCAGAATTCAAAAATTCATTTACCCTCATTTCCCCCCCCACACCCTACCTCCCAGTGCCTCACACACCTTATGCAAGTGCTCTATGACTGAGCTTCATCCCAGCCCCTTATGCTTTCTTGAAAGTACTGTGATTGATCAATGGTTTCTAACTCTAAGAGAGCAGGGCACAATGAAAAACTTGCACATGTTCAAAAATCCCCAAAATAAATTTCTGAATAAACAAATATTAATGGAGAACCCCAGCTATGTCCACAGCAGCATGCAAAAGAGGGCTACCAGAGTCAATTAGAGCAGTCAAAAAGGAAGGAGTATCCCTTCCACAGTCTCCCAACCTCTGACTGCCATTTTTATTAATTAAATGTTTCACTTTGCAGAATTTGAACTTGTTCAAATTTGAAGTCATTCAGATTCTTCCAGTTTTATTTTTCTCATTTGTGTGTGTGCACCTGAGTATTTTAGAATATTTAGCTCTAGGACATTTTATCAAATGGGTTTGCATATCCAGAACCACAGTCAAGGTACAGAACAGTTTCAACACCACAAGGACTCCTCCCGCAGCCTTTTTGTAACCACCACACTCACCTTCTTCCCACCTCCTCACCCTTCCAGACTTGGAAATCAATAATCTGTTCTCATTTCTACAATTTTGTTATTTCAAAAGGGTCATATAAATGCAATTGTATAGCAAGCATGTCACCTGTGAGTGGTCTTAGACTGTTTTCTGTATTTGCTTACACAATGCCACAAAGTGGGTAAATGGTAAAGAAAAAAAGTTGATTTTGGATCATGGTGTTTTAGTCAGCTCTTTCACTGCTGTGACTAAATGATCTGACCAGAACAATTATAGAGGTGGAGAGGTTTATTTGAGGGCTCACAGTTTCAGAGGTCTCAATCCATAGCCAGCAGGCTTCATTTCTCAGGGCTCGAAGTGAGGCAGGACATCATGGTGGAAGAGTGTGGCAGAGGGAAGCAGCTCACATGGTAATCAGGAGCAGAGAGAGACTCCACTCTCCAGATACAAAGTATATACCCCAAAGCCACTCCCCAATCCCAATTTCCTCCAGCTGCACCCTACCACTTCAATTAATCCCATCAGGGATTAATTTGCTGATTGGGTTAAGACTCTTACAACCCAATCATTTCTTCTCTGACCCTTCCTGCATTGTCTCACTTGTGCATTTTTGGGGGACACCTCACATCCAAATCATAACACATGGTCTGGTCCAAGGTCAAGTGCCCCTGTCTGGGGAAGGTCTTCTGGCCAGTAATATCCTAACACGATGCAGGGTCTCTTATGGTGAGAGAGAGAGAGAGAGAGAGAGAGAGAGAGAGAGAGAGAGAGAGAGAATGAATGTGTGTGTGGTCTATCTCCTCATATAAAGCCACCAGGATTCGATCATGGGGATTCCACCCTAATGACTTTATCTAATCCTAATTGCTTCCCAAAGGCCCACCTCTACACACCATAGTCAGATGATTTCTCCTCTTAAAACCTCACAATGGGGATTAAGGTTCCAACATAGGCTTTCAGCAGGGAAAAACTATATCCAAACCATACCAAACCAACAGTGTCGTTCATCTCCATCCCCCACCCCTGTGCTGGGAGTGGAACCCAGGGCCTCATACATGCTAGGCAAGCGCTGTACCATATCTTATCTTTTATACCTTGCTGGATTTTCCATCCAGCAGTTTCAACTGTTGCTTAAAATAAAGTAGTGAGGTTCTCATCTGTTGTTATGGCTTTTTCTATTCTTTCAGTTTTCTCATTTTTGAGGCTCTGTATTTTGGGCATCCTGTATTTGAGGTCTCTGTTATTTGCTGCATAGATGTTTAGAAATGTCTTCCTGGTGGATTTATTTTTTTCATCATTATGTCATTTTCCTCTTTTGTCTCTAGTAATTTTATCTACCGTGAAGTCCACTTTAATGTTGATAGAGCTACACCTTATTTTCTTTTCATTCTTTTTTAACGTGTTCATTAAATGGTAGATCTCTTTATATACTTTCCTTTTTTTTTTTTTAAGTTTGAAGTGGGTTTCTTGTAAGCAGCATTAGTCCAGTAGTTTTTTTCTTTTTTCTTTTCCTAATCCACTATTCCAAACTGTACCTTTGGATTGGTATATTTCACAATTTACATTTAAGGTAATTTAGGTACATTTATTAATGCATTAGTACTTAGATTTGCCATTTTATTATTTCTTTTTCGGTTTGGTTTCTTTTTACTCTACCCTTCTCTGCCCCCCTTTTTTTCCCTTTCTGTGAGTTACTTGAAGACTTTTTAGGATCCCATCTTGCCTGACAGTGTTTTTGAGTCTACCTCTTTGTATAGCTTTCTTGGAGTTGCTCTGAGTATTATAGTAGACATATGTGACTTATCACAAGCTCCTAGTATCAGTGTTTGCCACTTTGAACAGGATATGGGAACCACTCCCTCATTTAAGTTCCTTACCTTCCCCACTTTTAAATATTATTGTTTTGAGTGCCACATGGTGTTGTATTTTTGTTTCAACCATCAAATATGATTTATAAAATTAATGAGAATAGTCTATTGTATGTATTCACATTTCTTTCTATTTTTCTTCCTTCATCTCTAATTCTCCAAGATTCCTTCTTTCATAATTTTCTATTTGAAGAACTTCCTTCAGTCATCTGTTTAGTGTAGGTCTGCTAATGTTTTAGTTTTCCTTCATTGGAGAATGCATTTGTGTCTTCTTCATTCCTGAAGGATAGTGTCACCTGATAGAGGATTCAAAGTTGATGATTCTTTGTTCCTAGTACTTGAAAAATGTTGTGTCATTTCCTCCTGACATCCATTGTTTCTGATGATAAGTTTATTATCACTCAAATTGTCATTTTCCCCTGGGAAATGTGTCTTTTCTGTCTGTCTGGTTTCAAGATATTTCCTTGTCTTTTCACAAGTCTGTGTCTGGACGTGAATTTCTTTAGGTTTATTCTAATTGAGGTTTGTTCCACCTCTTGTATCTGTAGGTTTATATCTTTCACCAGATCTGTTAAGTTTTCAGTCATTATTTCTTCAAATATTCTTTCAATCCTACTTTCTCTTTTCCTTCCTGGATTCTGATGATACCAAAGTTGGATCATTTATTAGTGTCCCATAAGTCTCTGAGGATCCATCCATTCTTCTCAGTCTATTCTCTCTGTTATTCAGATTGTCTAAATTCTATCAATCTGTCTTCAAGTTCATTGATTCTGTCCTCTGTCATTTCCACTCTACTTTTGCACTAGACCGGTAAGATTTTTATTCCAGTTGTTTTTAGTTTTATAACTTGGTCCTTTTCTATTACTTCTTCACTATTTTATTTTTTCATTTGTTTCAAAAGAATCCATAATTGCTCATTGATGATTTTTATGAGGGCTGCTTTAAAATTCTCACCAGGTAATTCCACCATCTGATTCAGCTCAGTATTGGTGCCAGCTGAATGTCTTTTCTCAGTCATGTTGTGACTTTCCTGATTCCTGTCATGATGGGAGATTATAAAAATATATCCTTGCTGGGCGTGGTGGCGCATGCCTGTAATCCAAGTGACTTGGGAGACTGAGTCAGGAGGATCACGAGTTCAAAGCCAGCCTCAGCAACTTAGCGAGGCCCTCAGCAACTCAGTGAGACCCTGTCTCTAAATCAAATACAAAATATGGCTGGGGATGTGGCTCAGTGGTGGAGTGCCCCTGGGTTCAATCCCTGGTTCCAAAAAATAAATAAATAAATAAATAAATAAATAAATAAATAAATAAATCCTTGACATTTGATTAATATGTTAAAAGCCTCGAGGTCCTGTTTTGATTTCTTATTTTAGCAAGCAGTCACCCTATGTAGATGTAGCATGATGATTCTGGCTAAATTTTGCAGGTTTGGCTCTAATGACAAATTAATTTTTAAAACCCTTGCTGTACTATTTTGGTTTGTTTTGTTTTGTCTGGTGCAATTGTAGCTTCTACTTCTCCCTGCATGTGCTGCCTAGTGGGGCAGAAGGAACTTCTTTAGGTCAGATCACCTGGCACCTCTAGGTTAAGGAGGAAGTCTTGGGCCCCTGGGGAAGATAAGGCTTCACAAGCTGCCTAACTGCTGTGGTGGGAGCCCCTGGCCAGAGCCATCTTGCCCCCTTCTTGTCTCTGAGTTTGAGAGGGGAGTCTCTGGCCTGGCAAGGAAGGAGAACATGACCCCTGACCACTCCTATCAGTGGGTTTCATGATTTACCCCACTTGCTGATCCTGTGGGCTCACCTGGTATAGTCAGTGGGTCTCCTGATTGATCCAAGAAAGGAATGAAACTACCAAGGCTGCCTGCTGTCACTATGGCAGTCAGGAACAGTATTCCTAGGCCACATTTTTCTGTTGGTCAGGTAACTAAAAGATATGCTGCCACTCTATTGTTCTCCCCATCCTGGGGTTCCCAGCCAGCCCACCCTCTTTCCACCTTTCAGAAGTATCCTTTGGTATCTTTTACTCTAGAGTTTATAGCTGTATTTAGAGGGGAGGATCAGAGAGATGTTTTCACACCATCCCATCTAGACTGCAAATCTGATCGTCTTTCAGTGCCTTTTATTGACTGAACCCTACTGTAAATGAGAGTGAAAGACTCTATCACATACATACACAGCCTCCCAGAGTGCAGGACAAGACGGAGAAGGCTGAATAGTGGATATGGAGAGACAAAGAGAAACTATCCACCACTGACCATTTTTGTGTAATGGAAAAAAAATCAAAACAGGTTTAAATATATCAAGACTAAGGGCAGTTACCTACCTGTATACCAGCATCAAGAAGAAGAAGAAGAAGAAGAAGAAGGAGGAGGAGGAGGAGGAGGAGGAGGAGGAGGAGGAGGAGGAGAAAAGAAAAGAAAAGAAAAGAAAAGAAAAGAAAAGAAAAGAAAAGAAAAGAAAAGAAAAGAAAAGAAAAGAAAAAGAAACTGAAGGAGCCAGGCTCAGTGGTGCATACCTATAATCCCAGCCCAGGAGACTGAGGCAGGAATGTTGAGATCAGCCTGGACATCTTAGCAAGAGACTGTCTCAAAATAAAAAGGGCTAGAGCCATAGCCCAATGGTAGAGTACCCCTGAGTTCAATCTG
>JAJEJO010000777.1:26974-62536 GCA_020662805.1 Glaucomys volans
CAAAAAAAAAAAAAAGAAAGAAAAGAAAAGAAAGAAAAAAAGGAATAATTGTCCAATATGTAAATCCTCTGTACCCAGCATGAACATCCAATCACATAAACAATGAGCATTGTGAATACTGACAAGGAACCAACTTTTGTAAAGTTCTAGGTAGTGCCCAGTACCATCAACCAAAATTTCAGAACAAGAGAAGTACAAGTTGGGCATGGGTTGGGTGCAGATAAGCTTTGCCTTATGAAGAGGGGTGACAGATGGACTTGGAGGCAGGGACTATGAATTTCCTGAAATTTCTTGTGGATTGCTGTGTGCTTGTTCACGTGAGTTTTCCTGGGGAGATGGTTCACAGCATTCCTTACATTCTCAAAGAGCTCCTGGACTTAAACAACAAGGTCAGAACTATAACTTTAGCATCTTTGCTTACCTACTAGAGAATGTTTTTCTGCCAGGAACTGAATGAGAAAGAACTATAATGACTTCTTGGTGTCACTGAAGAGGAGCCTGAAGCTCCTTATAGACAGGGAGAGTTAAAGAAAGGAGGTGACATTTGTGAAACACCTAATAACTTGCTAGTTACAGGAGTTGGGGGCAAATTTGGAGTGCTACAGTGCCGACTGCTTCTATTGCCCAAATTAGTGATTTTCTTGGAAGTTGAGCAAAATCATCTTTTTAAGCACATTTTGTAGAGAAATGGAACTTATGTTAGATAAAGAATATGGAAGAGGTCCAAGTGTCTTATCTACTTCTTTTCAAGACCATTCCACTGCCATTTACCCCAAAAACTGGGGTGCAGGGGAGACATTCAAACACCAAAAACCTTGTTAAATTCTTTCCTCTGGGCTAGGGGTGTAGTTTGTGCAGAGCACTTGCCTAGCGTGCATGAGGCCCTGGGTTCCATCTCCGGCACTGGAAAAAAAGAAAGGAAGAACCAAAGTCCTCGAATGTTATGAACAAACAGCATAAGATCAGTATTTTTTTTAAAATGGCCCTTCAGCTTTCAGGGAAGAGGTTCACAAGGAAACACAGTAAGAGAAAAAAGTTAGAATATTTCCCACTAATTTTCCTTACTGGATATCCCTAGTTTTTATATTTAAGTTTGGCTACTGGTCATATAAACACTAAAAGGTAAATACTGTGATTCTATTTTCTTGAGAAAAATCCAAATTTTGTGTAATTACAGGTCAGGAGACAGATTACACCCGGCTTGGGGTTAGAAGCTTTTGTTTGCCTTTCTGTTATCGCCAGTCACAATTTGCTGGGAAGGTAAGAAAACACTGCTGATTATCTGGGTTCATGGCAATCTCTAACTCTAACTTTCAGAAACCTCAAGGTTTGACTGTGACCACGTTGGCAGCGTTTAATAAATGGCTTTGTAAATGAAGCAGACAACGCTGATTGATTATGTTTTACAATACAGCGTTAGTTAAAAAGAGAAAAGACTTTCCCTAAATTGAATTTTAGGTCCATGTGTGCCTCTTTCCCAGTAAAACCAATAGAAAATCAGGTCAGTTTATCATGTAGGCTGGTGATAAAGTCTGGGAAACACGAATTATTTTATTTTGCATATACAAAAGATATTGTCGATGCTATTATGTAGTATTGCCTGTCCATGGACTTGTAAGGACACCCCATATGAAGTGTTGGAGGAGCAATGAAATGTGAAACTAGATAGAGTCTCTACTGAAAGCTCAGCACACAAGTGATGAGCCTGGATGTGAATTGCAGCACTGAAAACAAACTCAATCTTTGCAGTTCCTCAGCTTCTACTCTCCCTCCAATTATCTGAATGAATCGGGTCACATTACTCTTTGTGTGCATGTGTGTGTGTGTGTGTGTGTGTGTGTGTGTGTGTACCTGCATTATGGAATAGATGACATTCTTCAAAATAAGACATGTCTCATGACTCGAACTGAATCAATATTTACATGCAAAGAAATAAATATGCAACACTAATTAGGCCCATTTTCTGCTATTTTTAACTTCTTTAAATTAATTTGGTAAAAATTGGGGGGGACTGGGGATTGAACACAGGGTCTCATGGATGCTAAGTACAATGCCTACCACTGAGCTACACCCCAATTCCCTGATGGGTTACAGATAGATTGTTCAGTAGAGAGCACATGTCCCAACTCCGAAGACTCCAATGCCAACTATAAAAACTCAGGAGAGCAAAGTCTGGAGAAAGTCCGACCTACTGATACAGCAAGGAAGATCAAGTTGACCAGATCCAGACATGTCATGAGAACTTCCCACTTTAATTTTTCAATATTCAATGTTTGCGTAAGAGTTGGCATTCTATTGGATATATGTACTAGATTTTAAAGGACTACATTCTTTCCCATGTTTTAAAATAAAGTGTCTAAGGGACTGAAATTTGACATGCTTCCTACCTTAGACACTTTCCCTAGGAACTTACCCTGCGGAGAAACATTTCGTGAAAAATAATTTACTATCCAGTAAGTTTCCCTGTTTGCAAGATAAGAAAGCCTGTTCTGCCATCCCAGCAGGCAGAGAGTTGTTTAAGTTACTAGATAACAAAGTTGTTATTGATTCTATTATTTTTACTCTTCCTGATTCCCTGCAATCCAAGGGGAGTTTGTCAAACCAAGAATGATTTTTATAAACGAGAGTAGTTGCTTTGTTGTAACTGGCCTCCTCGTGACAGATGGGATCCTCATGTTTTCTCACTGCCCTTTACTCAGGAGTTAGGAGAACAGAAAGCAAATAACCAAGAAACCCACACACTCATAGTAATCTGGATTTCTCAGCGTTGGGCCAGAGCACTTGGAAATCAAATATTGGCTCCTCCTGGACTCCCCTTTTAGCCTGTTGTTGTTAACCAGCTTAACATTCCCTTATCACATGCTCATGTAGGCAGAATTAAATGGAATTAGCTGCAAATTATATAAAATTCACTTACCTTTCAAGGAAGCTGTTTGGTCATGCTCAGTGTGGAGAGAGCATTGCATTAAGACAGGAGCTAATGGTCCTGCCTGGAAATGAATCGATTTGCTTAGGTTTTATTACTTCCCTTTATTTGCCCTCATGTGTTAGCTGCTGCAGTTGGAAATGCTCAGCTCAACCTCACTGAGCCCACGTTGGAGCCACATTAACATCCCAAGGAGAGTCCCACTGTTCCTAAAGAGCTCAGTCCGAGTAAGCACACAATAAAATAAGATCAGACTAATCCTTTCTAAATCCTTAGCCACATAAAGAAAGATTGAATGTGTAAAAGAGAAAGGAAACCTATGAAAATATTTGGGATTTATAACCTTCCACAAAAATGTTCAGAATTTACAATTGCTTTGCCCATATAGAGATTCAAATAACATCTCTAAGCATCTGCTTCTCTCACTAACATAGGATTTTTAAATATTTCCTCATTGAAACCTCAGAAGAACCTTATGATAAAGAGGTGTTTTTAAAAAAAAAAAAAATCTACACCTCATTTGTTCTTTTTTTGTGGGGGAAGGGTGCGGGGTATTGAACTCAGGGGCACTCGACCACTAAGCCACATCCCCAGCCCTATTTTGTATTTTATTTAGAGACAGGGTCTCACTGAGTTGCTTAGCACCTTGATGTTGCTGAGGCTGCTTTGACCTCGAGATCCTCCTGTTTCAGCCTCGCAAGCTGCTGAGATTGCAGGCGTGCAACACAGCACCCAGCTCCATTTGTTCTTTAAGATATCTATGAGTTTCCATAAAGCAAATAAATTATAGTTTGTGTTATTATTATTGTTATCAATTCATAGTGCATATAAGAATGACCATGTATGTGTTAAAAATGCAAATTTCCATCTGGGGGTATAGCTCAACAGTAAAGCACTTGCCTAGCATACTCAAGACCCTAGGTTTGACCTCCAGCACTGTGAAATACACACAATAATAATATTAAAATGCAGATTTCCAAGTTACCCTAACTCTGTCACGTAGCTCATGGGCTTGGCTTAGATATTTGCATTTTCTAAGCATCCCAGTAATTTTGATGTTCACACGTCACACTTCCAGAGACACCGCTCTATGAATCCATGACGTGTCAATGATCAGTAGGAGTCTGTATCTTTCTTTGACTAAAGGTAGATGTGTTGCAATATATAATTGGAGAAAACAGAATAAATATATTTGAATAACGCTTCTTTCTACATGACAATACATTGGTAAGAGATATCTACTGTAGGAAGAATTTCAAATAGATAAATATGATGAAGTTGAGATGACAAACAGCTAGCCTTTTGCCTTAATAACTGCAAGACAGGGTGGGAGTTACCTTAGGCAATCTAAAGAGGGGGCCCTCAGTTGTGACCTCCAAATTGGGGGTTGACTCTCCCATTGAGTACTACAGGCTTCTAATTCTACCATCTTTGTGTGGATCTCAATTTGGGGGATACAGAGAGAAATGGAGCTGGCAAGGTTGTTCCTGCACCTTCCCACAGACCACTGCTATTGCAAATGACCTCATTTCTTTTTTTTTTTGAACCAGGGATTGAACTCAGGGACACTTGGCCACTGAACCACATCCCCAGCCCTATTTTGTATTTTATTTAGAGATAGGGTCTCACTGAGTTGCTTAGGGCCTTGCTAAATTGCTGAGGCCAGCTTTGAACTCTCGATCCTCCTGCCTCAGCCTCCCAAGTGCTGGGATTACAGGCGTGCGCCCCCGCACCCAGCTACATGACCTCATTTCTGATCTAGAAAATCAGGAATGGGGCAGGATGCCAGCCTTCCTCTGACCCAGAAACTGACCCTTTCCTCTTGGATCATGATAGGGTTTCTTCTGAGCTTATTGATGTCAGTTTCATCTCTAATCTGGAAATGGAAGACCCTCAGAAAATGCAGAGGAAGTGGCCTCTGGCTAGAAGGCACTATTTAGATGCTATATTCCACATCTACTGAATCATAATAAGAGCTTACCTCTGCAAATCTTTTTTCTTCCCTCCACGCTGGGGATGAAAGCCAGAACCTGGGCATGCCACACTATCCTGGGCATGCTATGGCTCTACCTCTAAGCCATACCCCTAGTCCCACTTCTTCAAATTTCTCAGGCTTTCTTAGCTGTAGGAAAAGAGACCTTGCCCCTACCCCACACCTGTTCCTGTCTCTGGCTGGCTGGGGTGAGCATCATCCAGCTCCCTTTCTCCTTGACCCCCTTTTAGTAGGACCCTTAAAGCACTAAGCTCACTCAGTGCTTCCGCCCAGTCTTCCCAAATACACCCTCCCAGGTCTCCCTGTCTAGGAATGTCTGTGAACATGGGCTTGGGGTAATAGTCTGCAATTCTTTGGGTAGGCAATAATGATCAGTAGGTAAATTCCTATCCATGTATCTAAGGGATGCTAAGGAATGAAGGAAGAGGTGACTGTTAATTGAGTACCTACCAGTGCCAAGAGCTATAGTCATTTTGCCTCATTGTATTCTTATCAAAAAAAGTTAAAAAGTTGGACTGGGGTTGTGGCTCGGTGGTAGAGCAGTCACCTAGTGCATGTGAGGCACTGGATTTGATCCTTAGCACCATATATAAATAAATAAAATAGACGTGCTGTGTCCATCTACAACTAAAAAAAGTTTTTATAAAGATAAAAATTTCTTGAGTAACTACTATATAGCAAGATAGTGCAGAATCTTGGCCAACAGGATGAACTCTAAAGCTAGGGCACCTCAGCTTAGATCTAGGCTCTGCCACTTACTAGTTGTTTGACTCTGGGTAACTTAACATCATGATGCCTCAATTTCCTCTACTGCAAAATGGGAACAAGAAGCCAGGTGTGGTGGTGCATGCCTGTATCCCAACAATTTGGGAGGCTGAGGCAGGAAGACCACAATTTCAAGGTCAGCTTCAGCAACTTAGCAAGGTTCTCAGCAACTTAACAAGACCTTGCCTCAAAATAAAAATAATAATAGTAATATAAAGGGCTGGAGATGTAGCTCAGTGATAAAAAGTACCCCTAGGTTCAATTCCAAATACCCCCAAAAAATGGAATAAGAAACTAGTTTATGGGATTTTTGTGAGGATTAGCAAACAAATACTTCATTTGTTTGCTGTTTTTGTTTTTTTTAATCTTTTAATTTTATTTGTTCTAATTAGTTGTATATGACAGTAGAATGCATTTGTACATTTTGATAGATCATATATAAATGGAGTATGCTGTTATTAGTCGATGCAATAGATATACTTTAGGGGGCAATGCTGTGTTTATATTTTACAAATAAGGATAGGGAAGCATAATGAAGTTTTATAACTTGTCAAGACACAACTTATAGAAGGCAGAGCCACATTTGGAAGACAGGTATATGCAGCTTCTAAGAGCTTTCCATCATATATCAGAACATACCTCTACTACCAAACTGTTGTCACTCAAAGAGATTTTAGGCAGGCACACAGTAAGGACTCTATAGATATCTGATCAATAAATATGATGGAAAATATTGCTCCTTCAAACCAATAAACCTCCAGGATGGTGGAGGAAGGTGGTGGAGGGACCCTAGCAGCCTGGGTCAATCAAGCCTCCTTTGGGCTGCTGTAGGAATCTGGAGGTGTGGAAAAGGTCCCAAGAAAACAAAGGATTAGTCACAGGAAGCGGTGAAGGTGGGGGGTAAAGCACAAAAGAGGGAATTTCCATGGAAGCCAGGAACTGGTTATCAAGGACTTAGATCTCAAGGGAATGAGCCAGGGCTGAGATGTCTGGAGACTGCCCTTCTGGATGAAAGAGCCAGAGCTGGTTCCAGGCTGGGAGCTGGCCTGAGGGTGGATCCAGAACTGCGACAGATCACAGAGATGCCAAAGAGGGGGAATGCTCAAGTTGACTGTGAATCCTTAGGAGTCTCAACTTCCTTGAATATGTTGCAGCTGCCAAGTGAACTGAAGGCCACAGAACATTAAACCAAAAGAGGGGCAGGTGTCTGGGGCCCCCACTCCTGGGAAGGAGTTTTTTGGGAGGTGGAGGGAATGAGCTTCACATGGTACTGGGGCATGCTGATTCTCCGTGATGTCTTTTCTCACACTCAAGAGTAAGGTAGAGAATGAAACAATTGCCCAATGAAATTCTATTTTAAAGTTGTATTTATCTGTACAACAGGAGGGGCTCAATTATCTGGAAAATAATTTCAACTCTCCACTTATTGCCACTAGATTGTTTTGCCCTAGGAATCAACCAGAAACCTTTGATTTCTGGTGGGAAGTCCTTTTCTCCCTCAACCCTGTTTTTTGCTGACCCCCTCATAACTGAGTACCAGACTCAGAATTCACAGAAGTAGCAAAAGGGAAGAAGTGATTTGCCTATATCAGTACCATTAATGGCAGTACTAATGCACACAAGTAAAAAGTTGATTATGTCCCCAGTATTGCCAAAAAAAAAAAAAAGTCAATTACTAAAGAGAATTCTCATTAAGGGCATCACACATTATTTGCTTTACAAAGTTTTTCAACTCGTGATATAATTTAATTTTTATTTTCAACAACAGATTACTATTAAATGAATATGCTCTAGTAAATAAAATTCCACATAAATTTGGTCTTGGAGTTAAGTGAAGTTCATTTGTTTTTATTTTCCCCCCTTAGAATGGGATTTAGTGGCTTAAAAGTTCTTATCGCCAAGCCAAAACCAGCCTTTGGCATGCCTGTGAAACCACCTAGGAAGACTTAGCCATCACCAAGATCAAGGTAACCCGGCTCTCCTGGGCGCAAACCGAATCTCCGCGAAAGAAAGGGGGAAGAGGGCAGGCGAGGACTTCCAATATCAGCGAGGACTATCAGGACGTCCTGCTAATAAACGACTTTTTCACTGTCCACACTATAATTGGTTTACAGCCTTTTTTGTTTATTTATCCATAAGTGCTGCTGTTAAATGGCTCTGGAAGGCGCTCTCCTAATGGCTCAGTATCATGGCCAGGCCTCTTGGAGGCCAGGCGGCGTGGAGGGGGCGCAGGCGTCAGCGGGATTCAGAGCGGAAACGCATTTCACCTGTAATGGACTTGGCGGTTTTATGACACCAGGACCTATATCTACAGAGAAATACGTGATCTTGCTCAGTGGAGGGTTCTGCGGACGCGTTCTTCATGTGGATGTACGTAATAATTAGTCCTGCTGGCCTTGCCCTACCTAATAATAAGTGGCTGTTTTCTGCGCCCCTTTTAGCGAGCAGACAGCAGAAAATGCCAGTGGTGAAAGTGACCACCTTCAGCACCACCATCACCACCCCCCGCCAAATTTTTTGCTCAGGCCAGGGTACCGGTCTTTTGCTACGAGTTCAGTGGGTGAATTTACTTTCTGCTGAAAGCCTCTTTCCTTTCTGCAGGGCCGAGCAAAATATTAAATGGGAGCAAATGAAGCATCGAAATGGAGGCCAATTTACAGAAATGTGCAATTAGATGAGAAGTGCAAAGTAAACACTCCGGAGGAGCAGGGGAGGGGGTGGGGCACTGGCTGAGATCAAGGAGGGCGGGTGCCCAGGGGAGGAGCAGGGTGGGGTGAGGGGTAGCGAGAGGGAGGGGAAAGGTGGCCGATCTTTGTCCCGAGCAGAGCTCCAGGTCCGCTCATAACCGCGTAGCCAAGTCAACCCTTGGCGACTCGGCAGATTATCTCCGAGGGTCAACACGCAGCGGCTGGGCAACCCCCCGTCCCGCCCTGTCCTACTGATCGATGTGGTCACTCCGGACCAAGTGATAGCGTCAGTTCCTCCGCGGCCACCGCGAACAATGGGCTCATTGACATGCGCCGGTAGAGATTAGGTGCATGGGTCGACCACCTTTCACTCCCGGGTCTCCTGTGACCACAGGTGGCCCTTTTCCCTGAAGAAATCGCCTTAACTACAACTCGCCGGCTCGGCCTCCCTTGGCCTGCACTTAAGAACCAGGGCATCCACAACCTGGGAGCCGCACGCGTTCCCAGATGCGCGGACTCCTCAGTGGCCCGCACTCATGGTAAAGCAAAGGCTGAGACAGCACCGGCATCCCAGGAGAGAAAGAATCTGAAGAGCAGTCCGAATTCCCAACTGGCTTTTTGTCTTTTAATGAAAATGAAGAGAATTCACAACAATGCATTCAATCCCCACGCATTTAAAATGCAAATATTTCCAGTGGGGGAAAATATATTAAAACCTCCTCGCAAAGGTCTAGATACGCGTAGTTTAGGAGAGTCTGGTCGCAAGTGGTTTTTCTCTTGCTTGGTTGCGTGTGGTTCACACCCTGGTCATTGGCAGTGGTTTTTCTGTACAAATGTCCAGCTTTTCCAAAACCTCCGTGGCGGTTGAAGGAAGGTAGGCATTTTGGGAGGTGGGGGTCAGAGACTGGCCCCACCACACAGAGCCAGCAGGTCAGGGTCCTCGATCTTGCCCAGCCCAGGGGCGGAGGGCGCCACTGTTACTGAAAAGTAGTTGGTCCCCCGTCAGTGAGTATGAAAACGTGACTGTTGAAGTCAGGACCCCAAAGTGCCCAGAAGTTACCGCATAAGTTGAAGCTACTCACAGACGTTGTCACAAAAATGCAGTTTTTATTTCGTTCTGTAAGCACCCCAGTCCTCTGCCAGCCTGCCTTTTTTCAATGGGGCGGGGGGAGCGGGTTTGTACATTCTCTGACCCGGGTCCGAGGATCCTGGAACCGAGAGTCGTCAAGGATCTGGAATCCTTCTGCTAACCTCTGCCTCTGCTAACCTCTCAACCACAGAGAGGCCCTGCTTCCGTTCCTCTCGCCACAATAGAAAGTGACCAAATGGACCCCGATTTCTAAAATCAAAATTACTGATACTCTTATATTTAAAAAAAAATCCACTCCTGATGATTCCGAAGTAAGTACACACCCCCAAGAGCACAGCCATCAATTAAAAACAAACAAACAAACAAAAAGGGGGCTGGGTGCCCTGGGTTAAATCAGTAAAATAGAAATAATTGCTGCCCACCTAGACTTGGAGTCTGCAAACTTTTCGACTGCATTCTCCAACAGTTTTTAAACGTACAATGTCAACATGCCTACTTAGAAATTATATTAATGAACAATAAATATTATTATATTACAGAAAATAAAAGGAAAATATAAACGTTTAAAACCCGATGGAAATGGTTCCGTAAGTGAATAGAAGGTCTAACAATTTCACCCTACGCTGGAGAGCAAGCCAGCTACACATACAGGCATATGCAGAAAACTCAGATAAGAGAGAAAATTGAAATAAATGCAGGTGCTGGCAGGTACCTGGGTCTCGCTTCTTAAGGCAGTCAGCCAGGCCAATAATGGCCCCAGGTTGAGCCACGTGGGGCACGGCGGAGCCTATGGCGCTGCCTATGGCCCGCCTGTCCCTGCGGAACGTAGGTTCCCCCTGAGAACAGTGGAGAGCTGTCAAAGCGAGCAGGGGGAGCGCCGGGAGTGGGAGCGCCGCACAGCTTCAAGTCCCGGGCTGCAGCTGCCTTCTTGCGGCTCCAGGTAGCCAAGCTCGGGCTGCAACCATGAACGGCGAGGAGCAGTACTACGCAGCCACGCAGCTTTACAAGGACCCATGCGCTTTCCAAAGAGGCCCGGTGCCGGAGTTCAGCACCAGCCCCCCAGCATGCCTGTACATGAGCCGCCAGCCCCCACCGCCGCCGCCACCCCAGTTCCCCGGAGCCCTGGCAGCACTGGAGCAGGGAAGTCCGCCGGACATCTCCCCGTACGAGGTGCCGCCCCTCGCGGAAGACCCGGCGGTGGCGCACCTCCACCACCACATCCCTGCCCAGCTCGGGCTCCCCAACCCGCCCGCAGGGCCCTACCCGGATGGAACGGAGCCAGGGGCCCTGGAAGAGCCCAGCCGAGTTCAGCTACCTTTCCCATGGATGAAGTCCACTAAAGCTCACGCGTGGAAAGGGCAGTGGGCAGGTAAGCGTGGCTCTTTTCCTCTTTCTCCTCTCGGCCTCTCTGCTCGCTTCTCCTACCCCCAAGCGCAAGCGCCCCCCTGGGCGGTTCCGGTCCTCAGCCCCCTTGGATAACACTGGGTCGGACTAAATTATCACAGGAGTCAACGAGGCCATCCTGCGCAGAGGCGCTTTTCCGGTCCCTTTGAGAGCATCTTTCCCACCAGCTCTCCTCCTAGGAGCTTAAACCCCTTCCTTCCCTGTGCCGGGCCCATCTTGGCCCCAAAAGCACCGGTACGCGCCACCCCCAGAAAGCCAGACTTAGGGCTTCTGACCTCTGGATCTTTCTCTAGCAGGCTATCTAGCAGCCAAGGACTCTAGGGTAGTGGGCGCCAAGAGCAGGACGCAGGATGTCTCTAACCGAGACCCAAGAGCGCCTTTGGAGCTCCAGGTCACCTCACTTCCCCTGGCCTGCACTAGCAGCTTCCTGGGAGCAGCACAGGCCCTCTCAGGGGCGCAAGGTAGAGAAGTAAAGGCAGGAAAGGAAAGGAAAACTGCATCCATCCAAGCCCGAAAACCGTCCCGGGGCCCTGGTGGGGGAAACCCGGGTGGAGGTGAACAGGAAGGTTCTGGGACAAAGCGAGGGGCTCACCGCTAGTCTGGAGGCTGGCCGCTCACCCCTCCTTGGAGCCAAGCAGTTGGGAGAAGGTCTGAGATGCTAATTCGATTTGACTAACCAAAAGCATTTGAGGCGGTCTCTCGCTGCTTCACAGGAAATTAAGTTGGCCAGGGTAAACGCGTCCTTCCTGCACGGCAGGCTCAGGGACAAGGGAATCCTGGGTTCCCTCGGCCATGGGCACTAGCGAGTAACAAGCTTTTCCCACCGAGGGGCGGAGACGCAGAGCAGCCCCCAATTCCCTTCCCCGCCCAGAGCTGGAGGCGAGTTCCGGCGTGGCCTGTGCCCCCGCCGCCACACAATGTTATCGCTTCCGTGCCGCCGAAGCCACTTCTGGTCACACCTGCACTACAAACAGTTGCTTTTTTTTTTTTTTTTTTTTTTTTCCAATCCTTCAACTTGACTGTCTGGCACTGGAAAAGAAGCTCGACCTGGCAACCCCTGAGAACTTTCAACACCCTGTTCGCGGGGTCTGACCAGCGCTGCCCCGTGCGCAGCCCAGCGCGGCTTTGAAGGGGAAAGGGGGAGCAGGGTTCGCGCAAGGCCCTAGGGCTCGCCTCTTGCTGTTTCATTTCCTCGCTAAGGCAAATATCCAGACTCGGTTTCTGTCATCCCCACCTCTAGCGAAACCGGGGGACAGTGGCACCAGATGCTGCGGAGGTGCCCATGAGTACTTACCCACCTCGCAAGGCCCAGGCCTTGCAACCGCAGAAAGTGCGGGATTCTTGGAAAGCAGAAAGGCCTCCCCTCAGCCTGGGGTCTCCTAGCTGGTAGTTTACTGCCAGAGTTAGTTGCCTTCCCTCCAGGACTCCCTGCCCGCAGCGGTTTCTGGGTCCCTGGTCCTAGCTGCTCCTGCCCTGAGACTCCCTCAG
Source organism: Glaucomys volans (assembly GCA_020662805.1). Lineage (NCBI taxonomy): Eukaryota > Metazoa > Chordata > Mammalia > Rodentia > Sciuridae > Glaucomys > Glaucomys volans. The sequence continues at coordinate 39,328 of JAJEJO010000777.1, forward strand.
GAAAAGGGCAAGATGATTTCGGAGGTGGAATAACTCCCCGTTTCTTCCCCAGTTGGTGTTTTCCATCCCCGGGCTGGTGGCACTTGGGCTCAGACAAACCCAAAAAGCCAGGAAGTAAAATCCAAAAAGAAACCAACAGGCTGCCTAGGAGTGAGGAACACCCTCGGGTTAGGTAGTCCAGGTCAGAGAGGCCTTTGCCGGTGCTTGGGACCCACTGCACGCTCAGTCCGCGGGGACGGGGCCAACCTCCGATTCTTGTCTTGGAAGAGGCCTGCGGTGCACTGGGAGGCCCGCAGTCTTCCGGGGAAATTTTCGAAGAAGCGGAACTTAAAGGTTGGCCAACTCACCTACTGGTGCCTAGTAGAGTTTCATGCCCTGGCGAAGTGCAAAGTGACTCAAGGGCTCCCATTTCGGTAGGAATATGAATACTAATGACAATAGGGACTTCTGACCACCTTGTCCTAAATGAAGTGCATGAGCTGCTCTGGTTACCTAGCACCTAAACTCTTTACCAGCCCAGACCTGGGGCCCTTGGCATCTTCCCACCAACAGCCTCCACCCTCAACCTCCTTGCCTTGTCACTTTGACCTGAGGTGATGGACCCCTGCAGCCTTAGACAGCAAGTTAGCAAGGTTCTCAGCTGAGGCAGGAGGGGGCGGGGCGGAGCCTGGAGAGATTGTTGATCCAATTTAAGAACTTTGGGTGGCCTTTTAAATTGTCCTCTGAAGGCTAACTCGCCTTTCTCCCAAGCCAGGGAAGGACTAAAAGGCTTGGAGATCCTCCTCCCTGCCCCAGGGAGCGGTACCGCTCCACCAACTGGGATCTGGGCCTCTGTTCCTGCTTCTAGCCTGCTCTCAGCCGCAGGTTCCATCTTCCATCGCAAAATTAATCCCTCGCCCTCAACACATACACTCGCCTTCAACTTCTTAAAGGCTTCACCAAGTAATCACAAGAGAAATGCCCCTACCTCTTTCCTAAGACAAACCTGCTTAAGCCTCCTTACTAAGCTTAGGAGGAGCTAACCGCGCCAGCGTCCACAACCTGGGCGCAGTCGGCACTGGGCATAGAAGAAAAAAATTGGGACATCAAGGAGCGCAGCTGCAGAGTGTACCACGCTAATTTCTCCGCCCCGCGGACGTGTTGCTTCCTGGCGACCCCAGCTTGGAACTGAAAGCCCCATTGCCTTGGAGACTTTTTTTCTACACCATCACTCCCTCCGCCCTGCTTTCTTTCAGAGGCACAGTTGGGCTCTGGACCCCGCACCTGCCCTCTCCGGCTCCGCCAGCATTTGAGGCGCAAATCACAGTCTGGGTCTAACAGCAACCTGCCCCACCGAACCTGACCTTCCCCCAAACAGCATTCGTTTTTTACTCATCCGGGGATGGGCTGAGATTAAAGTAACAATTACAGAGAATTTAACCACCTCTCAAATTGGAGCTCACTACACTATAACTATATGGAGAAATAATCTATGATCAGATAGAACAAAATATCATAACCTCTTTTGGCACAAGGGTTTTCAAACTGGAGTTGCGTCCATTAGTTGGCTGTGAAATCAATTTACCGGGTTAAGATTAGCATTGTTTTAACGAAATAGTGAACAATGAGGAAAACTTAGCATCGTATGTGGTAAAAGTTGGGTTTCAATTTTGAAATGTTTGTGAGTGATTTATCCGCATGTGGACTGGATAGGGATCTCGAATATACTTTTTGTTATGGTTCAACGTCAGAAAGTTTGTCTAAAGTAAGTCCTGTGTTAAAGGCATTTTATTGCCTTCATAGACTGGAGTGGGTGTAATTATCTATTATATGCATCAATTCAAACACCGATTAAGTGAACTCATTGCAGAACTGCTTATTGAAAGGGCCAAACTTCGGCTCACCGTGAGTGCCTGCGCAGCTTTGGCCCCCAACAAAGGGGTCCCTTGACTAGGGAAGCTGCGTGCACCCACAGTAGGTTCTGAGGTTAGGGGTTTAGGGTTCAGCAACCCGGCACCAGCAACTGGGAGAACTACAGTTCCTTGGCCAGGAGCTGAAGGGGTTGGACTGTTTGGGCGGGAGCTGGGAGGGGGTCTGAGGCCACACTCAACGACTGTGTCACCCACAGGTGGTGCCTATGCGGCGGAGCCAGAGGAGAACAAGCGAACGCGCACCGCCTACACGCGCGCGCAGCTGCTGGAGCTGGAGAAGGAGTTCCTGTTCAACAAATACATCTCGCGGCCGCGCCGGGTGGAGTTGGCGGTAATGCTGAACTTGACGGAGAGACACATCAAGATCTGGTTCCAAAACCGCCGTATGAAGTGGAAAAAGGAGGAAGACAAGAAGCGTGGCGGCGGGACTGCGACCGCGGGTGGCGGAGGCGCGGAGCCTGAGCAAGACTGCGCTGTGACCTCGGGCGAGGAGCTTCTGGCGCTGCCGCCTCCGCCACCTCCCGGGGGTGCGGTGCCACCCGCTGCCCCTGCTGCCACCCGAGAGGGACGCCTGCCGCCCGGGCTTAGCGCATCGCCGCAGTCCTCCAGCGTCGCGCCCCGGCGGCCACAGGAACCCCGGTGAGAGGCAAGGGCTGCTCCCTACACGGCGGCTTCGACCACTCGCAGAGGAGGGAGAGCGGGACTAGGACCCCCGGGGGTGGACAGGGACCCTGGCAATTGGATGGAGTGGGAACTGTGGGACCCACCCTAAACCCGAGTGGAGAACCTGTTCTTCCAGGCTCGTGTGCCAAAGAGGGCGCCGCAGGGAAGATGCTGACAGACCTCCTGGAAGAAGACACATTAGTTTCTGTAATATTTGGGATCACTTCTAGTGATGTTATCAGACGATGTGTGCGACTGTTGCGCACATCCCCCCATACCTCCAGCACGCCATCCCAGGACCTATTTTGAGAAGCCGGCTCAAAACACCAGAAAGTGGACAAGTCAGAACGCTCCCCAGCATACGGCAGGAGAGCTAGACTGAGTGCCTTAATCTGCCCAGAAACAAAACCAGTCTTACTTGGACGAACATTTTACTTTTAGAAATAAACGGAAACGTTTGAGGTTTCAAAGATCCAGTGAAATTGTTGTCTATGACATAGAATGAGTCCTCCTTCTTTCTCCTCCTCCTCAAGCCAAATACCTCCTTGGCATACATCCTTCAACCTGCACCCCTTTCCTTTGAAGAAGAGAAAATTCTTTCAAGTCTATCAGGGCAGCCGCAGGGTTGGAGCAAAAGTATAGTGCAAGTCAGTCCCTGGGAGCCCCAGTTAGTCCTAGGCTGCTGGGATACCCGCATTGATGACCTCAAAGAGTAAGGGAGAGGAAGTATGGATGCCTGAGTGACCTCTAAGTCAAAGACATTTGAAGTTTTCTATTTAAGATGTGGATTTAGTTCCTGATCTTAGGGCAGGCAAGCAGGGTGACCTGGTGCACCTTGTAAACAAAACAACTATTCACAGAACCAGTACAATTTCACATCTTTAGAAATTATGAAAACATAGGTGACTGGAGTGTTTGAAAAACTGGTTCTTTTATTTAAAGTTTTAATATTACCGAGTGGTTTTTTTGTTTGTTTTTACAAAAAGTTCTGTAGTTTCCAGTTCAATTCCTCCTTTCAAAATCGGGTGTTGTGTTCAATCTGTTTGTGGAAACTGCTTAATAAATATGGATAACATGAGAAGAAATGAAAATTGATTCTCCTTGCTTTGCTTCAACCCTTTCCTACAGTGTGATGATTCCAATTCATTTTGTTGTTGTTAGAGTGGTTTTTTTCCCCCTGAACTAACCAGGGAAAAGCAAATAATGAAGAAACATCACACTTGGGTTTTGAGTTGGAGTAGCATATGGGTATTGGATTTCCTTTTCTGTTTTAAGAGTACATTCTTAAGATGGCTTTGACAGGCAATATAGCCAGGCATCCAGAGATGGGACTGCCAATAGCTAACAATGAATGCGGTCATACCCAAAAACAGCTCACTGAAGGGCAGAGAATCTTGCTGCTGTCTTGGACCTTCACCCGACCTCTTCTTTCCCCTTCACCCCATAAACCGCCGGATGGGCGAGGCCTTTTTCCATGACGCCTCCGAAGTATTACTTTGGTTAAGTCTCCACCCCCAGAGACCTAGGACCAGGAAAGTTCTGTAAGAGGCAGCAATGCCCTGATTTAGTGGACTTCCAACCCCTAGTGCCACCCTGTTTGGTTGCAGCTCTCTAACCGTCGTTTTAGCCCTGCATTGCGCCTCCTCCCGATTGCTCCCACAGTTCCCTTCCTGGGGCTCATTTCCTCAGTCACTGTTTTTATTTTCTTTTACAAAGAGAGACACCAGGCATTTTTTGTTGTTTGCTTCGTTTCTTAGCAAGAGAAATCATGCCCTTCAACAAGAAAAAAAAAAAAAAGTCTCTGAATCAGGGCTACTTTCTCATAATGTGACGATGACCTTTCCAGGTGGCCTCTTCACATCCCTTGAGTTCCCGAGTGCGGCAAATCTTCGTTAGGGCCCTGGGTCCCTCGAATACTGGCCAATAACCCTGGTAAAATTATCCAAGCCCTCTGTGCCTTGCTTTCCTTATACATAATGTGGAGGCAAATTTTGTACTACTTCACGGAGTAGTGGTGATTTAAAGTAAGGAATACAAAAGCACTTAATTCAGTATCTAGAAAATAGTTATGCCTTCGCAATTATCAGCTCTTGTTTTATAACCATCATCGCCATTTTCGGAAGCAATTACGGGCTGCTGCGGTGGAGTTTCTTTTGGTCTCCCACCCACCCAGGAGCTCTTCTCCTTTCGAAAATCCTCGCACCATCGCGATTGGATGGATTCTAATTTATATACCCACAGATCTCTGCTAGAGCATGTCCTACTGCTACGATGCCCTTCCTCGTAAATAAATTCCTCCGGTTTCCCACAGAAACCTGCTACCCAGTTGGTGGATTCGCTGAGATTTGTGAGCCAAAGAGATTGGGGCGGGGAACCCAGATCTAACCAGGCGCGCTCTGCAAGGCTTGAGGTTGAGTTCCAATCTCAAACCGCGCGCCCAATGGTGTGCCTCTTGTGCTCCAGGGTTAGCAGAGGAAGAAGAGGTGCAGGCCTTCCAAGAGCTGTTTGGGTTGCGGATGGAGCGGATGCTGATGTTCCAAGCTTGCAACCTCCAATTGCCCGGATGATTTGCCTGAGATCACCCGAGCTTTTCTGAGAGCGCGACTCTGCCTGTCAGGACGGCGCTCCGGCTCTAAAGTCTCGCCGCCCAATGTTTGGACTCCAGCCCTCCTTACCCATGCTTGGTCCTGATTAAATCACTTAGCTCTCTGATACTTCATCATTGCAATGGGTTATAATGAGGATGAAAAGAAATGACATATTTGAAGAGCTTAGGCGGGGCTTGGCTCTGTCTCCTGTGCCCGCGGTGGGAGTTGGAGGAGCTGATATGCTGTTGTTACCTGTAGAGGCCGGCCTTCGAGGCCAGCGGAGAACAAACCCACGGCTAGACAGGCCTCCAGGACAGTTTGAACTCGGGCTCCACTCCAGCAGTAGAAGCGGGGCGAGAACTCCGCCCCTACTCCTCAGCGTTGGGACCGAGACGACCTCAGTGGTCCTAGATCAGGCCCCACAGGACCACCCGCATGGGGCTGGACGTGTGTACCTGGCACTCTGAGAGGCCGCCCAGGGCCAACAGGCCAGGGGGCTTGAACTTTGGACTTCGAGAAGCAAAACCGATCCCATCTCCCATCCCGAGCCCACTCAAAGCTCCCAGGTCTCCCGAGTGAGGCAGCGTTAAGAAAAGCAAACACCAACCAATTGGGCCTCTGGAAAGATTTCTTTCCGAAAATAAAGTGATCTTCTCCAGGTTCCAGAACCCCAGGGGTGGTTGCGGTACCTGCCACCGCTGCGGGGCTGTCGGCATCCCTCTGCGGTCCTCCGCCTTGGAAAGCTCCAGGAGTGGAGGGAAGTGGCGCAGAGGGAGAGCGGGGCTCACCAAGCAACGCTCAGTTCCTCGTTCAAGCGAGCGCGGGCTGGGCGCGTGAGCTCCGAAACCTGCTGACGTCCCTACTGTGCTCCCTGCGCCCAGAAGTCCAAGAGCACCTAAACCTGCGCTTCCACGCCTCTCCATTCCCCGGAAATTCTCTGGACCAGAACCACAAGCCCAGGTATTTCTTTAGGAATCTTTACTCCGAGGTGAAGTACGTTCGTGGAGCGCCGTCCGGCGATCTTGGGTGCTGATGCGCGCCAAGGCGGGACCAAAGGCTCCTGGTGCACGCCAGCTGTTGGAGCGTAGTCCTGGCTCTGTTAAAGCTGCAAAATTCTGCACAGGTTCCTCGCCGCTCGCACCTTTAAGCGGCAGCAGCTGAAATTGAGAACCTGATCGAAATCTCCGAAGCGCACGCCAGGATGCAGGCAGAGACGTAAGCTCTGTGACTACGTGTGAGTTTCCGCATGTCCGATCTGTCCCCAACCTTAGTTGGAAACTTAAAGTGTGGGATCGCATAGTGCCAAAAATAGTGTATGGGAAACACATAAAACACCTCCTTTTCTTCTGTGATATATTTCTTCCTTTAGATTAGCTATCGGTTACTTCAAGTTCTCATCTTAGCTAAATCCATAACATACTACAAAAATACCTGAGAGTTGGTGGTGATTTCAGGTCCTACCTTTGTTTTAACAGTGTTGATGTCAGTGATCCGCTTGTACTCTCGGCTCCAGAACTGGAGCCTGAACACATTTAGCAATATTTACTGGGCTCCAGCTCTCTACTGAGCGTGGTTGGAATCCTTCCCATGAATGTCCCAGTGGAAGCCTCACAAATTTAAGAAATCAGATCACCTCCTCCCCACGATCAGTCATCACGGTTCTGGAGGTTAAATTGATTATCTGTTAATTTACCAGAGTGAATAGCAGTCATTCGGGTTCCCCAAATGTCTTTTGAAGAACAAAGTTGCTTCCATTTACCAAATTATTGTGACCCCCTTTGTCAAGTGCCGAGACCCTCCACATGCTCTCCCTCAATTAATTTGTTCAATTAATTTAAGATTGAAATGTAGGGGCTGGAGATTGTGGGTCAGTGGTAGAACTCTTGCCTAGCATGTGTGAGGCACTGGGTTCGATTCTCAGCACTGCATATAAATAAATGAATAACGGTTCAGCAATAACTAATAAAAATATTTTTTAAAAAAACTGAAATGTAAACATTGTCCTGTCCTTTCAAGTTGGCAAAATCTTCTTATACTTCTATCATCCCTACTGTCAATAAATATCTCCGGTTTCTGGGTGTGAGTGAGTGTGTATGTGCGTGCGTGTGTGTGTGTGTGTGTGTGTGCCTACCTGCCTGCCTGCCTATATACATGTGATTTGTGTCTGGGGGTGAATCTCTCCATCTTTGCGTGTCTGAGTTTGTATCGGTGGAGTTTAGGATGTCTTACGTGGGTTGTCATTCTGACAGTGATCAGGTACATTTAGGGATCAAAGCTGTCTTCTTTAAATACTTTTTTTTTTTTCTTAGTGCTGAGGACCAAACCCAGGGTCTCCAGTCTCAGGATATAGCTCAGTTGGTAGGTTCAATCCCCACCACCACCATTACAAAAAAAAAAAAAAATCCAGGGTCTCCTCACTCATGCTAAGCAAGTGCTCTGCCACCTAGTAACCCCACCCCCATGATATGCTCTTTATCCCACCCAGCACAGCCATGTCCCAAACATCTTACTGAATATGAAAACTGTCCCAGTAACTGTCTCAACTTTTTTTATTGGAACAATGTTTGAAGGCACGAAAAGCTGTCTTTAGAGGTACACTGGGTTGAAACTTTGGTAAAAGCTGATGGATTGCTAAAATACTACCATAAGGAATTGTAAAATCTTCCCTTTCTAAGAAAACTTTAGTTCCCAACTAAGGTCTTTCATGACTTCAACAGTTTCACCTGCACAACCTCCTAAAAAGGAAGTTGTTGGAATAGGGACATCCTCAGTTCACACTGAATGGGCTTTCACTCAAGCTCAACTCTGGCAAGATAGACATTGAGGCAAAAAACCTAATAGGAAACTGAGGCAGGGCAGCAAAAAGCAGAAAGAGTTCCCACAAAGAAACTGAAAATAATGCAGCCAGCGTCCCAGCAGTCAGCCAGCTTTCTGGAAATTGCTGCTTGTGGGCAGCTCCAGCAGTGGGAAGAGGTCACCAGGAAACTGGGTAGAAAGGGGAGGTCAAGCTCTACAAATAGTGGCTCTAATGTTTCAAGAGTGAAAGTAGCTGGCTGATTTAGGTCCCCGGGTGTTTGGGCTATCTAGAGATAGATAAATAGGCAGCAATGCCATGTTCCCATAGTAAAGTCATATTTACATATCTGTAAGATGAAATGAGTAGGATAAAATTCTATTTCCCTCCTCCCTCCCCTTAAAATAGTCTCAGGTTGGGAGTGCAGCCATTGGTAGAATCCAGCACACCCAAAGCCCTGAGTTGGATCCACACACAACACAGTATATATCTATCTCGATCCCCACCACACATACACTTTTTCTCTCTCCAAATGAGATATCATGGCTTTTGAGAACATAGAAAACTCTAACTTTAAGCAATATTTTATAATTCAACTTCAAGTTGAATTACCTGGAGTCTTTCCCTAAACATAAAGCATAAGGACACCTTAAATATATACCATACCATCAGCATGCATTCAGAATCCCTGTCTGCATTATAGAATACACTGACTTCTAACTTCTATTCATGATTACATGTATACCAAATATAACAATATTTTGCTGTAATTGATAGCATTTGAATGAGTTTTCTTTTCCTGAATTATCAACAAGCCTGATTTTAATGGTATAAAATTTTGAAAAATCATATCTCCTATTTTTACATGCTCTAAAAATTCAGAAGTTTCACACCTCTAGATGTGTCTAGAAATGTTGCCAATTTGGAAATGATATATTACCTGGAACTATTTCCACTTCAATAGCTCTCAAAGTCCAATAAAATGTCCAAAATAAATCTCTAAGATGGAAAATATTGTATTATTGGACTGTGTTGCAAGAAAAAGCATGCATACTTTGATTTTAATGTTGAAAGAGTACATCATAAATAGAACAGAGCAGATTATTTCTCCTCTGCATAAGTGTGCCTTTCCACAGAGACAGAGCAAATAGGTGTTGAATAAGGCACAACCCATCTTTCATGCTACCTTTTGTCTTTCCATCCAGTGGCAAAGAAAGAGAAAGACCTTAACTATCTAAGATAATTAAATATTAGACTGAGAATATAACTCAGTGGTAGAGATCAGGAAGGAAGGAAGGAAGGAAGGAAGGAAGGAAGGAAGGAAGGAAGGTAGGTTAGTTAGAAGGAAAGGAGGGAGGGAGGAAAAAAAAGAGAAAAAGAAAAGAGGGAGAGAGGGAGGAAAAGAGGGAGGGAAGAAGGCATGGAGGAAGAGATTGAAAGTTGTATCTCAGCACCCCCAGCAGGGATTACCTCCTGGTGCAGTATTTATTGCCCTTCTGAACTAGGATGGATAACTTAATCCCTTTGAGCCTGTCTATTCCCCTGGAATTAAGGATAATCCCATATCATGTCTCTGTTGAGGATTAAAAGATATAATGTATGTGAAGAGTATATTCATGGGGAGTAGAGTCCTTTGCAAACTCAAGCTTCCTCCAGAAGCGGAGACCTTTCTTGTCCTACTAGATCAGTGACAGCCTTTCACTCAATGGGCCTCAGGGCAGCAACAGCAGCCACATGGGCTGGATGTGTGGCTTATTCCCTGGGGCTCTCAGGTCCTTCCTCAGGAGAACAGCTAGGTCCTGTCCCGGCTCTTCACAGCAGGGTTCTGGACTGCAAAGTCACAATGGTGCTCACCAGGTATGAGCAAAAATAAATCACCACTGCTGTAAGATGCACAGATCACACAACCGTGATGCCCACATACAACCGTCTCTTCACTGAAAGCATCTGTGTTCTAGCTAGTTTAGGAATAGCGTGATGGCCAAAGAGAGAAGTGAACCTTTTTTTTTTTTTTTTCTTTTGGGGAACCCGGGATTGAACTCAGGGGCACTCCACCACTGAGCCACATCCCCAGCCCTATTTTGTATTTTTATTTAGAGACAGGGTCTCACTGAGTTGCTTAGGGCCTCGCTAAGTTGCTGAGGTTGGCTTTGAACTCATGATCCTCCTGACTCAGCCTCCCAAGTCGCTTGGATTACAGGTGTAGCGGGGCGACACCACGCCCCGCTAGAAGTGAATCTTTGATGAAGAGAAGTTCCTTTAGTTCCCCAAGAATAAGAAATAGTCTGTGGACCTCCTTAAATCTTTCACTTAAATGTTACTGTATTAAGTTTGCTTGTGACTAACAGAGAACTCAAATAGCAGTAGCTTCAGATTGTAAAGTTAACTTCTCTCCTGCATGGAGGTCTAAAGGTAGGTAATCCAGGGCAGGAATGTTGTTCCAGGGTTGTTTGGAACCCAGGCTGCTTTGGCTTTCCATTCTACTAGCCCTTAATTGTCCTCTCCAGTCCCATGGGGCACTCTACTCACATACACTTTCTAAATAGCAGGAGGGATGAAACAAGGAAGAGAGGTTTGTCTCTGTGATAGGCAGAATTATGGTACCTACAGACTGAACGATGTTCATTTGTAATCACTCTAACCTGTGAATATGTTCTCTCATTTGACCAAAGGGAATTTACAGATGACATTAGATGAGGGACCTTAAAATAAAGAGATTATTTTGGGTTATCTCCAGAGACCCTGTATAATCATATAAGTCCCATAAAGAAAAGAACATTCTCCAGTTGGAATCAAAGAGATGAGACAGAAGGAAAAGGCAGAGAGTTTCTGAGGGTGAGGAGGGTCTTGCAGAGCCATCTTTGCCATGTGCAAGAACTGGAGAGTCCCTTAGGAGCCAACCTGCAGCTGACAATCAGCAAGGAATCCAGGACCTCAGTTCTCCAACCACAGGGACCTAATTCTGTCATGATCTTAATGAGTTGGGAAGCAGATTCTTCTCAGAGTCTCCAGATGGATAAGAACCCAACCAGCTAGCAACTTGATTTTGACTTTGTAGATGTGGGATAGGGAAACCTGCTGAGCGAGAACTTTTGACCCATAGAAACTGAGACAATAAAGTTGTGCTGTTTTAAACCACTAATTTGTGATGATTTGTTATTGCAACAGTAGAAAAGAAATGCAGTCAGTGCCTTTTACTGATACATACACCACCCTGCTCATACCTCGTTAGCAGAACTTAGTTACAGGAAAAAACCTAGCTGCACAGCAGGATTGAAAATGTACTCTTTATTCAGGGTGACCATTTGTCTAATTAAAAATGGGAGAGGGTATGGCACTAAAAGCAGGGTCAAATGGATATGGTGACACCACGAGTCTATACTTCTTAAAAATTGTCATAAGAATTTGGTACTTTCTGAAAACCACAGATGAAAAATCTTACTTGTTATTATGCAGTAGTCCATATAGCAAGCCAAAGTCCCGGAATGTAAGGCTGGAAGGAAGTTTATTCAGACAAACGTGTGTGCTTGCTTTCGTCTAACAATGGGCACTATACAGCCTGCTGTTTGCCTTGGCTATCAGAAAGCTCAGAACTAAAATTAGTGTTCAACTAACACTCAACTCTGTATCTCATCCTGGCATAGGGGACTGAGGAAGGCTGAGATTTTCAATCAGAAAAATTGGCTTCCGGTTCTGCATTTATCATTCATCACCCTTGTGAACAGGGGCAAATGACTTAGTATCTTTGAGCCTCTGTTTATTCAATTGGGGGAAATACCCACCTCATAGGACTGTTGTGAAGGTTAAATAAAATAATGTAAATTAAAAGTACTTTTTGAGATGGAAAGAACCCTAAAAAAATTGCACCTGTACTGATCACGTACAGACTCTTCTATTTTTGTCATTATTCCCTAAACAGTATAGGTTCATGACTGTTCCCATAGTGTTTACATTGTATTCAGTATTATAAGTTATTCAGTATTATAGAGATGATTTAAAGTATACAGGAGGGTGTGTGTAGGTTCTATGCAAATTTCCCCTTCATCTAAGGAGTAGGTAGATGAAATAATAGGTAGAAAGGGGACCAATGGGGACAGGAAAAGAAACTAACTTTGAATCTAAGAAGCTCCGTGAACAACCTCACCCTTACTCTCCAAACCTGTTTTCAGACACACATTCTTAAAAAGCCCTTGTATCTTAGAGTGCTGAGAGTCTAAATGATTAATGCCTATGTGCTTTGCTAGCTTACACAACGTATTCTTTAGACTAACTAAAGCCAGGGGAAAATACTGTGGGTGACTTATGGGTTTATTCCAAACCTTATCTATTAACCAGGTGACGTCAACCTAGAGGTCTTGAAAGTGCCAGATCACGGTGACCTGCCCTGTGCTCCATGATTAAGAGAAATGAGCTCACCCAGTCACATACTTCTCATGTTCTTTCTTTACAAAGATTCCTTTAAAAAGAAGAATCCAAGACTCCCAAAATATACCTCACTCTGAAGTACCTGCTCTTCTCCCTTTGAGTGTATGGCCTTCTCTATTGTTTGCTTTCTTGAATAAATCTCCTTGCTTTCCTACATAAATCTTTGTGTCTTCTTTTGATACTTCCTGAAATTCCTTTCAGTGGCAAAAGTTAAGAACCTGCCAGGGAAGAACCAACGTCCCCTTCTTCCTTCTGGCAAACTTCCTCAGACCCCTATCTGGTGATACTTTTGAGATGGAAAAAAAATCATTAAATGTTATATATAATTATATAATATTGGAGTCACCCTTCCTTTAAATTGGGATTTTCCAAACAGTAGTTGTTCTAGTAACTAGTTCAGCTAGTAACTAGATGAAGTCAGTTGAGTGGTTTGATACCAGAATTATTTCAATTAAACAAAATAGAAACCAGGCACGGTGGTGCATGCCTGTAATCCCAGCAACTTGGGAGGCTGAGGCAGGAGGATCATGAGTTCAAAGCCAGCCTTAGCAAAAGCAAGGCACTAAGCAACTCAGTGAGACCCTGTCTCTAAATAAAACACAAAATAGGGCTGGGGATGTGGCTCAGTGGCCGAGTGCCCCTGAGTTCAATACCCGGTTCCAAAAAAATAAAAGAATAAAATAGAGACTGGGGTTGAGCCTAGAATATGTAAGGTCCTGGTTTCTATCCCCCGTGCCATGAAAATAAAAATAAAATAAATAAAAATGTTTAGATCAAATAGAATGGAAAATATCAGAGTGCCTTATGCATAGTAAAGATAAGGACTGCTTCCATGGAACTTTTCTTGATACACACACACATATGCCAAATTATATTTAAATATATTTCTTCTTTAGCTACCAAAGTTTTGAAAACACAACCCTGAATGATGTGAGATCTTTTTTTCCAATTTTACTACATATTATTTAATCAGCTGCCAAGATGATATGTGATTTTTGTTTTGCCTATTTAAAGCTTATGTTTGTTTGTTTTAAATGTCTTACTCTGTACAAGCCTCTATTGAAAGCCATCTTATATCCTCTATGAAAAGAGAAAATTTGACTAAAAGGAGAGAGAGAGAGAGGAAAGGAAGGAAGGAAGGAAGGAAGGAAGGAAGGAAGGAAGGAAGGAAGGAAAAAAGAAACTCATTTCAAATACATTTCAAACAATACAACCTGGTAATCCATATCTGTTGGTTGTATATCCATGGATTCAATCAACCTAGGATTGAAAATATTCAGGGAAAAAGGTGCACCTGTACTGAACATGTATAGACTTTTCTTTTTTGTCACTGTTCCCTAAACAATACAGGTTAACAACTGTTCCCATAGTGCTTACATTGTACTGGGTATTATAAGTAACCTAGAGATGATTTAAAGTATACAGGAGAGTGTGTGTAGGCTCTATTCAAATACTACATCATTTTACATAAACAACTTAAGCATCTATAGTTTTGACATGGGAAGGGCAGGATGTTCTGGAACCAATCTCCCACAGATCACAAGGGATGGTTGTACTTTTTGAATGAGGTTATGCCCTTTCAGGTCTTATTTCTTGGCATCAAACCTACCCTTCCATACTCCGTAATGCCAGAAGTAGGGCTGAGAAGCTGAAAATTACATTTTTCCTTTGGCAACTGGCTGTTGGACAGGCTCCACCAATCACTATGAGGCAGGAGGCAGGTGAAGGACAAAGGCCCAAGGAAGGACTTGTTTCTACTTCTGGTTCACTTCCGTGCAAGCCTGGACCCACTTCTTCTGATGGCAGCTATCTGTTCTATTAGCAGCAGTTCATTCACTTTGCAGTTTCTCCAGGATCATCAGTGGGACATCAAGAGTCTCACAAAGACATCAACACCCACTGGTTGGGAGACCCTCCTGAGAGACCTGAGTCCCAGTTCAAAGCCACCCTTCCTTCAAGCTTCTAAGTCTTTATACTTATAATCTCTTCATTTTTTGCCTCAGCCCTAAACCTTGAAAGCTGCTTTGGGCAGTTTCTACTCCATGACACCCTGGTGCTTGTTCTTCACTTCTAAAATTCTCCAGTACAGTCCTCCCCCTTATCCATGCGGGATGTGTTCCAAGACCCCCCTTGTATGCACAGAACCTTAGAGAAACACTATTCTCTCCCATACACACACACCTGTGCTAAAGTTAGTTATTAATTGGGTATGGTGAAAGGGTAGTAGCAACTAATAATGAAATGGAACAATAACAAAGCACTGTAGTAAAAATTGCTAGCATCATGTTTTCTCTTGAGACAGGATCTCAGCCTCCAGATTAGCTGGGACACTCCCAGGCTTTGAGGTCATTACAAAGCAAAATAAGGGTTTCCGGAAAACAAGTGCTATGAAACTCCAATGGATTTTTTTTTTTTTTTTTTTTTTTTGTGGTGCTGGGGATTGAACCCAGGGCCTTGTGCTTGCGAGACAAGCACTCTACCAACTGAGCTATAACCCCAGCCCCTCCAATGGATTTGATAACTGAGACAGCATGTAGAGCAAGGACATGCTGGACAAAGGTGTGGTCATAGCCAGGGCAGAGTGGGCCAGACATTGCAAGATTTCATCAAGCTACTCAGAATGACAGCAATTTTAAACTTAGGAAGTGTTTATTTCTAGAATTTTTCACTTGATATTTTTAGACCACAATTGATTGTGAGTAACTGAAGCCCAAGAAAGCAGAGCAAGAGATAGGGAAGACTATTATATCTGATTCTTCTCTCTGTTAACTTTTGTTGTTTCTGCTTCTTAATGATATCATAGCCAGGGAGGCAATATAATGAGCCTTGAAACCCAGAAATGGTGGTACCAGCCTGTGATCTCAGCTACTTGAGAGGCTGAAGCAGGAAAATCTCAATTTCAAGGTCAGCCTGGGCAACTTAGTGAGACCCTGTCTCAAAATTTAAAAAATAACTAAATGACTGGGGATGCAGTTCAGTGGTAGAGAACCCCTGCGTCCAATCCCCATTCTCATCATCATCATGTGCCTTGAGGATAAGGCTGGATCATTAAAGGAGAAAAGACAAAATTCATATTTTTCTTTCAGCTTCTTCTCCTCCTCCCCTCCTCCTCTCCTCCTCCTCCTCCTCTTCCTCCTCCTCCTCCTCCTCTTCCTTCTTCTTCTTCTTCTTTTGTACCAGGGATTGAATCCAAGGGCAT
Source organism: Glaucomys volans (assembly GCA_020662805.1). Taxonomy (NCBI): domain Eukaryota; kingdom Metazoa; phylum Chordata; class Mammalia; order Rodentia; family Sciuridae; genus Glaucomys; species Glaucomys volans. Next base: position 54,907 of record JAJEJO010000777.1, read on the forward strand.
TTAATCACTGAGCCACATCCCCAGCCCCAGCCCTTTTTTATATTTTATTTAAAGACAGGGTCTCCCTTGAGTTGCTTAGAGTCTTGCTGAGTTGCTGAGGCCAGTTTTAAACTTTTGATCCTCCTGCCTCAGCCTCCTACTGCTGGGATTACAGGCGTGCACCAACATGCCAGGCCATTTCTTTCTTTTATCAGGAAAAGTTCAGTAAAGAAAATAGGAACCACTCAAGGCACTTCAAACAGAAGATGAGTATTTCCAAAATCACCGAAATCATTGAAAGGCAGCTGCTAAATTTCTGGCTTCAAGATCATATCACCAGAGTGGTAACACAGAAGTCTAAACTCTAAACTACCACAGCTCTATTCAACATCCAGGAAGATGATAGCCAGACAGAGGAAGTGGATTTGGCCATGCAACTACATCTGCCAGAATCAGTCACAGCTATGAAAAGAAGAATGACCTCTCTTCTTTCTGTCCTCCAGATGTCATATGAGTGTATCTCATTGGCAGAACTCTAAACATCTCGAAAATAAGTGTAGGCTTCCAGCTAATGTCATGTGGGGGAGAATATAGATGAAATTAAAAAATGGATGATGAGAGCTTGTCAGTAACCTACAGTGCACTTCTGCATCCTGGGCCCAAACACCATGCCCTAATAAGCAGAAAGTCTTCACAAAAGACTTTTGAATGGACTGATGAAAGTACAAATTAATTAGTTACCAATCAGTTAGCATAGAATATCATCATGGGCCCTCCTGAACTGGGGAGGTAAAGGTGAACAGGTAGCAGAAGTATGTCCAAAAAAGCAAGATCTGGAGGGAGGGTTGCTGAATTGTGGGAGATGGTGGATTAAAATGTAAATTTTGCAAGGTTCCCACTATTGTGTATGGAGCCCAAGTCTTCTGCTGAAAGTGAAAGTAAATAGGCAAATACAGAATCCATCTCAGACCTAAACCTCTTCAACTTGTTTTGAAAATGTAACCAGTTTCCTCTGAAAATCACGAGGCTGATTCTCCAGAGCTGGCACTGTAGTTGATTCCAGAAAGTATATATAAATAAGTCACAGTCTATATTCTGTTTTCCTCGTTCTATTAGTGCATTATAATTTTACATAATGGTGGAATTTGTTGTTACGTATTGGTATTTGCACACACTATAACAGTATAATTTGGTCAGTTTTATTCCCCAGGACCTCTCCCTTTATTCTTGAAAATAGTCACAACTCTGAAAAGAAAAAACAGTCACAACCAAGGCTGTATTCACAGGTAAACTCCAATGGCTTCACCTTGAACTTTATTTGATGTTATAAGTTCAACAAAATTCCATGTGCTCTTTATTTATATAAACTGTCAACTTACAAAACCATATACCTGTCAATCCTCAGTGATGAGGAAGAGTAGACTAGACACCAGAAATAGGAACTTAGAAGTTTGGTTCATTGTTAGGTTGGGAATGTAGCTCAGGGGTAACTCTGCATGCTTAGCCTTCACAACCCCAGATTTGATCTCCAGTACCTCCCCCCACCACAGTAAATCTTGTGTTTTTTAAAAGAGTTGCAGTATAATTAAAACAAAACCTAGACTAAACTAGAACAAAATATTAATAGGAATTAACTCTAGGGAATGAAGTTGGCTATTCTTTTCATTTTACTTTATGTTCTTTGGCATTGTTTATGTTTGACAATGGGAATTCACTAACATTTTTTTAAATTAAAAATAAACTTTTTAAAAATTTTGGAGACAGGGACTCACTAAGTTTGCCTAAGTTGACCTTGAACTTGTGATCCTCCTACCTGAGCCTCCCAAGTAGCTGAGATCACAGGCATGGGCCACTGTGCCCAGCAAAAATAAACTCTTTAAATATTATCAATGGTTGACTCTAAGTAGAAGGATTAGTTTTAATTTTTTTTATTTAAACCTTACTTTATGTTAAGAAAACTAGACATTGTTTAAAACAATTGAACCAAATTGTCACTTTTCCCATAAGAAGTGCAACAAGTATCTCAAGTTACAACTAGGTCTTCTCTTAGAAGTCTGTAAACCTTTCTTCACTTCATTAATCATTGGCCAAACTGAAGAGATTCAGCATCCAGAAATAATGACCTGGGGTCAAACTGCACACAACTTGGGGAGGCTGGCTGACTTAGAATGCCCTCAGGCCTAGTTCAAGGTCAGACTGAGAAGAGATTGGAAGTCTTCCTAGGGTGTGGAGTAAGAAGATGGTAAGGTATCATTTGATCTTTTCTGGCTATCAGAATCTGGCCAAATAGTACCAGCTACCACCAAGCAAATTGCCTCTGATAAGGGAATATTCATATGCTTTGATTCCTTATTGTGATTTTCTTTGTTTTTATTCTGTACACTTATATAGACTATTTACTATTCACCAAACACTGTTCATTCCTGGAGATAAAAAGAGGCAAAATACATGCAGAGCTTTCCCATCATCAAGAAGTCCAATGTCAAAAGCAAGAATCAGACAGGTAAATGAAGACCACCATACAGTATCATAAGTCACACAGCACAGGTTTGTGCAAAGTGCTCCAGGAATACAGAAGGAGGAGAAATCAAGCCTGGGGCTTAGGGGAACTTTAGCAGAGTTATTCTTGAAGTAAGCAAACTTCTGTGATTAATGAAGTGAGGAACCCAAGGCAACGACTTGGCATTGAGAAAGCACAGAGAGAGAAAGGATGTACATAAACTCCTGTATTTGTTTTCTTTCGTTGCTGTCAAATTACTTCAATCTTAGTGGTGTAAAACAACACAGGGAGATATGACAACAGAAGACCAGGTGGAAGGAAAGGGCCAGGAGCCAAGAAATGCAAGTGAGCTCTACAAGCTGGAAGAGGTAAGGAAATGGATTCCACCTCAAGCCTCCAGAGGGCACACAGCCCAACCAGTGCCTTAATCTCAGACTTCTAACCTCCAGAATTGGAAGAGAATAAAATTGTCTTTTTCATCTGTGAAAATATTAAAATATTTGTGGTTTGAGGTGGTTGGCTAGCTAGTCACAGATAATAGGAATAAGCTTTGGTATCTGGAAGTAGAAAGCTGCCATGAATATAACCTAAAACTTAACGACCATAGTTAGCCAATGCAAAAACGTGGTGTTGGCTTGTGGCCTGGGTGGCAGACAGTCATTGGGAAAGCTCAGGGTGACTCCAGAATTAAATGAGGGAAATGTTTTTGGGAGCAGGAAGAAAGAAAATATGTTTGCATTAGAGAAAGGTCACGCATGTAATCCCAGCAGCTCAGGAGGCTGAGGCAGGAGGATCAGGAGTTCAAAGCCAGCCTCAGCAAAAAGCAAGGCACTAAGCAACTCAGTGAGACCCTGGATCTAAATAAAATACAAAATAGGGCTGAGGATGTGGCTCAGTGGTCAAGTGCCCCAAGTTCAATCCCTGGTGCCCCCCGCAAAAGAAACTACACTGAGATTTCATTTCACTCCAGTCAGAATGTCTATTATCAAGAATACAAGCAACTGGGGCTGGGGTTGTAGCTCAGTGGTAGAGTGCTCACCTAGCATGTGTGAGGCCCTGGGTTCAGTTCTCAGCAGAAAACTTGGAATGGAACCACTATTTGACCCAGTTATCCCTCTCCTCGGTTTATACTCAAAGGACTTAAAAGCAGCATACTACAGTGATGCAGCCACAACAATATTTACAGAAGCTCAATCCAAAATAAACTATGGAACCAACCTAGGTGCCCTTCAACAAATGAATAGAAAAAGAAATGTGGTATATATACACAATGGAATATTATTCAGCCTTAAAGAAGAATGAAATTGTGGCATTTGCCAGTAAATGGATGGAACTGGAGAATATCATGCTAAGCAAAATAAGCCAACCCCCCAAAATCCAAAGGTCAAATGTTCTCTCTGATATGTGGATGCTAATTCACAATAAGGGGGCAGGACTAGGGAAGAATAGAAGCACTTTGGATTAGACAGAGCCTAGTGAAGGGAGGGGAGGGAGTGTGGGGTGGGAGGACAGTGGAATGAATAGGACATTCTTACCCTGTGTGCATATACAATTACATGACTGTTGTAATTCTACATCATGTGCAACAAGACGAATGAGAAGTTATATTCCATTTATGTATGATGTGTCAGAATGCATTCTGTTGTCATGTACAACTAATTAGAACAAAGTAAAAAAGAACAGAAAAAAAGAAAATATTTGCTACATATTGGCAGGAAATGTGGCGACATGTCAATGAGGTAATATGGAAAATAGGAAATGCTCTTAAAACACTTGTATTCTAACTGAGGAGATTTCTAGGCAGGGCTTTAAAGATGTCACCAGCTGCTTTCAGCCGCCTATATAAAATGTGAAAGGGTAAAGATGAACTGAATTCTTTTATTAGAGTACTCAGTTTTCAACTAAAATTAAGGGGAAACAAAGAACTCTCAGCAAGAGCTGATCCAGCAGAAGATTCTCACAGTGAGAAAAGATTCCTGAGGGCCTGGGAATGTAGCTCAGTGGTAGAGCACTTGCCTACATGCATGAAGCCCTGGGTTCCACCTCCAGCCCTGTAAAGAAGGAAGAAAGGGAGGAAAAGCAAGAAGGAAAGACTTCTAAGCAAAGATTAAATTAAGGACTTGGTCAAGAAAATGAAGTCAAATATATGACTTTAAAGTCCCCTTTTAGGACCTTAAAATCTTAACAGCATTTTTACACACGAGCTTTGTGGGGAGCTCAAGGTAGAGAAGGGCTTATCACAAACAGCTTTGGGGGTACAGCTTTATCTAATGGAATGAGTTTGTAAATTGATACATAAGAAACCTACAAATGTTTTAAAGGAATTATATCAATTTAGACTGAAAGGAAAAGAGATAGTAAAATATTAAATGAGGTTCCCCAACCTTCTATAGGCAGAAAACAGACTTTAAAATGTAAATCAGGGTATTTTTATGAAAACAAAAGATGACTCAAAGAATGAGAACAAAGTCCTGCAAGATAGGCAGAAAGTTTCAGATAGTCATTCCCATGAACACTTTGATAGATCTCATATTTAATATAAACTAATGACTGTGGTGTCATCTCTCCCATTTTTTCACCATGGAAAACCCAGGGCCTCATGCATGCTGAGCAAGTGCCTTATCACTGAGCTACCCCCCTCCACCAGTCCTTTCCTTACTTTAGAACAAGAATATTTCCAGTGGCAATTCTGTATCTATAGTACCATAATTTGGGTTTATTTGAGAGAAGAATGGCGGAAAACTTGTCTCTTTATTTCATAATCTTCAGATCAAGAGGAACCATTCCCAAAGACCCTAACTCAAGGACCCTGATCTGCACCTGGACTTGATTTAGTTTCAGAGATCCTGGACCCTGAATATGAACCCAATTCCTTAATGAAATCACATTTTGGCAGGGAGAGAAGTTGAATGTGGAAAAATGTAAATAATTTGTATGTATGGGGTCACCTTTGACAGGCTGAAAGCATGGTTACCAATTCTTTGCTATTCCTCCCATTGAGAAGTAGATTTATGTCCCCTCTTTTTGAATCTGGAGGATTTGTCACTCTATAATCAACTGACAGTCATGATAGAGATAGCACTATGTGATTTCTGAAGCTGGATCTTAATAGTCATATGACTCCTACCCTCCTTTCTGGGTATACTTTCTTGGAACTGTGAACCACAGTGTAAGACTTCTCATCCCCGCAAGGAAGCCCAGGACACAGGAAAAGGAACTCTGATTAATGATCCCAAATGAGCTCAACCTATGACTCATATCAGCCTAGGCACACAATATATGAGTTAAAAACAAAATCTCCAGATGCCTTAGACTCAGCCAGCAACTCTTCCTAAATGAGGCTCCAGGTATTGTAGAGTGGAGACAAGTCGTTCTCGCTGTACTCTGAATCCAGTCCTACAGAATTCAAAGAGGTGGCTGTTGTGTGACATTAAATTTTTTTTTGTCATCACACAACAATGCATAACAGGAACACTGCTTTATTGTTTTCTCCCCTATGGCTGCTATAACAAATTATCACAAATTTGGAGGCTTAAAACAACAGAGCCAGTCAGGGTGGCTGCCTGTAATCCCAGCAGCTCAGGAGGCTGAGGCAGGAGGATGGAGAGTTCAAAGCCAGCCTCAGCAAAAGCAAGGAACCAAGCAACTGAGTGAGACCCTGTCTCTAAATAAAATACAAAATAGGGTTGGGAATGTGATTCAGTGGTTGAACACCCCTGAGTTCAATCCCTGATACCCCCCACCCCGCAAAAAAACCTAGAAATTTATTCTCTCACATTTCTGGAGTTGAGAAGAACAAAATTGGTATCATCATGCCATTCTCCCTGGGAACATTCACTCATTGCTTCTTCCAGCTGCTGGGAGTGACTGACACTCTTGGTGTGCGGCTGCATCACTTCAAACTTCACCTTCAAGGCCAACAAGTACTATTCTCTCTGCTCGTTTGTTGGGGAGGGGGGGAGGGGAATTTCCTACTGGGGATTGAACTCAGGGCCTCTTCTGTGCTAGGCAACTGCCCCACCACTGAGCTACATCCCCCATTCCCTCTCTCTTTTATGATACTATTTGCAATGGCACTTAGAGCCCAGATGAATAATTCAGGATAATCTCCCCTTCTGAGGATCCTTAATTTAATTATACCTGCAAGGACTTTTTTTTTGGGGGGGGGTGGCTTCTGATTTCTTGTTTGTCATATAAAGTAGTATACACAGGTTCCAGAAATTAAGGCATGGATATCATTTGAGGAGCTATATATTTGCCTATCTTGCCTTTGCATTTTTTGATGTATGAGGCAAGAGGACTAAGCATTCCCCAGGCCATTATATAACTTGGAAAACAGCAACTTCAGTGATCATGGAATATTCTAAAGAATGCATGTACCATAATTTGGTTACCCCAAACCATGATGTTGAATACTTATTCCAACTTTCCATTTCTGAAAATTTTCTTGACCTAGATTCTAGATGCGGAAGAAAGTGGGAGCATTAAAGATTTGTAATTATATTGCCATGTTGCCATTTAAAAATATATTAATTTACTGCTGCATCATTATTGCAGGAGGGCCTGTTTCATCATACCCTCACCATCATTGAGCACTGGATTTTAAAAAGTCTTGTGAGCCAGATGTGGTCACACAAGCCTGTAATTCCAGCAACTGGGAGGCTGAGGCAGGAGAATCACAAGTTCAAGGCCAGCCTGAGCACTTCAATGAGACCCTGTCTCAAAATAAAAAATAAAAAGGGCTAGGCATAAAGCTGAGTGGTAGGGCAACTCTGCATTCAATCCCTAGTACCTTGACAACAACCACAAAAGTACAAAGGAATATATGTAAAAAATGCTGACCTCTGTATATTAAAATACATACAGTAAAAGGAAAACACGAACAACTTGAATACCCATTGATAGCTAAATTAAAGGTGTAAATATCTTCCCACTAGAATCAGTCTCCCCAAGAACAAAGACTTTCATCCATGATGTTTACTGCTATTTTCCCCAGCACATAGCATATAATAAACATTCAAAAGAAATTGTTGAATAAGTGAATAAGCAAAATTCACTTAAGCAAAATAAAGTGCAGTAGACATTAATAAGAAACAACTGGATTTATGTGTAATGACCCGGGAAAAATGCCCACAAGATATCAGTAAGTGA